>JARKHS020031077.1:0-117244 GCA_030143305.2 Amblyomma americanum
GACACGAACTACTTCGATTTTTTTTTTCGGACTTTCTGAGGTTTCGTCGATCGTGAGAAACCTAAGAGGCGGAAACAGTAGCCGTGGTATTGTACGCCGACTAAAAATGAGCGAAGGGGAACTTTGGAGAAAAAGTTTTGAAGATTCAGTTTTTCGCCATTAGGCAGCTATACATCCGTTGAAATCAAATGTATAGCAAAGAGTTTAAGCTGTACGGTGATCTTGTTTTCAGCGTTGCGCCAGCATACGGAAAGTGGATGTTAGGAACTGAAGTTTTACGCTTTTGCGAAGCCCTCTTGAAAGTGGGAAGGAAAAGTGAAAGAAGAATTAGGAGGAGAGAAAGGATGGACAAAAAGTTTGACGAGATTAATGGGAGATCAGACCTAGACAAAAGAGCGGCTATGAAAGAAGATAGGAACGTACGAACAACGATGAAAGAAGATAAGCAAACTCGTAAAAAGAATCCTCGCAGTGAGCCGCTATTATTAGAAAACCTGGCTTTGCGGATAAGACCAAAAAAAAATTACCAAGGAAAATGTACACTAGACAAAAGAAATAATGAAACGAGCAGCCGAAACTTAAAACAAGAACAAAAATAACATAATAAAAGCTATGTGCACGGATGAAACGCAGAAGACGTAATAAGAAGAGAAAAAAGAAACAAGAAAATAGCGATTGAGCGAGGAGCCAACGAGAGCTTTCCTCTTTTTCTATAAGAGAAAAGATTATTGTTCGTTTCCGTGGTCAGGATAAAAACGAATTCGAAAAATTAAAAAAAGAGACATAGTCCTCCCCCGCTGAGTAGGAGGGAGTCATCAGATTTGCCGCTTTTGCCAAATGAGTCCTCGACGACGTCGAAAACGGAGGGCGCAGCTATAGCTGCCAGCGGCGTGAGCGCACGCGTCCAATTACCGGGCACGGTTAGCTGCTGCTGCTGCGTCACAAGAGCGAGAGATAGGGAAAGAAAGGAATATTTCAGCGGCAGGAATGCACGCGCAAAGACAGGTGGCTCCCTCCTGCTCGAAAAAAAAAAATCCAAATCGACCACACGCACTCTCTCTCGTTCTCCCTTCCATCTCCCCTGCGCCCACCGGCCTCACCTTCTGATAACAAACTCAGCTTGCTATGAAAATGAATTGACTGCCGTCATGCATAGAGAGAGCGAACAACAGAGCAAAAAATGGAAGAAAACGAAAGAGAGAAGAAAAGAGGCTTCCGAATTGAAAAGCGTGGACGTGAGGAGAGCAAAGACAGGAGGCGAGAGAGAGAGGGAAGGCGAAGAGGGGAGCGCGAAACGACGAGGTAAATGATGACCGGCTCGCGCGCGTGCTGCAGCGGAACTGCAATCTGAACAACGTCGTCGCCTCCCGCTGGAAAGTGCGGCTCGCGTAATGATAATTCAACTGAGTGGCAGCTTGCGTCGCGCCAGTGGGCGCGGGTACGCCAGCAGGGGGAGATAAGCGCGCGATTCATTAATTATCGGCAACATCTCCCCTCTCAACTTCAGTTCTTTACTTGTTTTTTTTTTTCGTAGCAACAGCCCTTTCGTGGTGCTGTCTCTTTTCGAAATAGCGCCCTGACTGTGCGGAGCGGAATGAGCTTCAAATAAACAAGTGCCAACTATTGCCGTGGAATTAATTTTCAGCGAAAAGCTTCCATTGTACTCACCGAATAACGGCGAAGTGAATGCGGGGGGTAAATGCTATCTTTACTTTGTTCCTTTTTATCTTGAATTCGGCGGCACGTAATTACGGGCTTCAAGTCGTACTTGCGATGCAATGAGGTTCGAGGCATCTGAGTGAAGCGGCTAATTTTAAGGCCGTCTCTGTAAGGCCGCCTTTCAAAAAAGCACGCCGAGGCGTAAATCAAAGTTGTGTGTCACTTCCTGGCATTTAGAGAGTACCGTGCCTCTTCGGGGTATAGCTGATATGTGGCTGCGTTTATCGGCAACGGATACGCGTGAAAACAACAAAAACAAGCAAAAATAATGACGTTTTCAAAAGGAGAGCAAATAGAGAGATGAAGCAGGAGAGAAGGAAAGAAGAGCAGGCCGGAAAAAAATATGCAGTTCGTTATCTGTCCCCGGTAAGAGATGCTTTGTAGAAACGCCAAGTACCCTACGCGCTTTAAATAGACTCGATAAAAGATATGTTCTCTCACCGCAATAGTTCATTTGTTATGGTGACTCATGCCGCTCAATTGTCCTCTGAGTACTTATTGTGTCGAGTGTTAATTGCTTTTTTTCAGTATGCTTGATTGTGCGAGCCAGAATAGAGCAGCTTTTCTGATGGTAACTGAGTGTACCAGCACACTGAATAGTGCGTGTTCCCAACTTTGCCCATTACATTTTCTCAGTACCATTCTTTGACCTCGCTCATGCTGGTCACCTATGCTCTGCCGGGCTCCCCAAGCTAACTAGTGGCTGACAGAAAGGTGTCACACTAGTAACTGATGAATGCCATGCAATACCTTTGAGCAATATTCCTAGGAACGTTGGGAATCCAACCAGGGCCTTTGGCGTTTTGGCGTTTTGGGCAGATGAGATCACACATCCCGACTCACCCCGTACCAAAGCGCATGGATGAGGAACACAACAGAGGACGCAGACTAGCCAGTGCTAGACACCTCTCTAAGCGCTGGAATGGAAGAAAGGACGCTATCTACGTCGATGCGGCTAGACCAGTGAGACTGTTGTGCTGTATCCCGTCCGTATCGACATATGTGCTTCGCCTTCGGCTGAGCCTTCATTTCTGCGCCCATTTTCATTCCCTGATATTTTGGAACTAGCTTCGCTTTCTGACTGCAACGCAGAACAGCCAGTCTGTACCCTATATTTAACATGAACTGGGAAGGAGAGGTCGGTGCCTGATAGCTGAACCGGCTGGTCTTTGTCAAGCAACGAGACGTAAACACACGAGAGCCGATAGCGGGTAAACAGAAAAATACGAAACAATACAGCGACGAGACTAGATTGCGCAGCACAGCACATAGGATGGCAGAAACATTAACGAGGGATTCTTAAGGACTAACCATAAGGAGCAGAGTGAACTAGCAGGTAGGTAGCTCGCTCCGATTGTGTAAAACCAGCTACGCATCACAATGCGATTGCGACGCGGCACTTTAATAATGCAAAGCATTGTATGGTTCGGTCGCGTCAGCAAAAAGTGTCCGCAAAACGTGTCCGCAAATTTAGTCCGCACGATCCTGTCGTCCTATATACATAGGTGTGAAAAAGTTTAGTTGTATTAGGTAGTGTATGAGTTCATCTTGAAATGGGAGAAATTTGGTTGACGAATTGTAACGAGTTAATTAACTTGATTTATATAATTAATTGCTGCATTGCTGCGTGTGAAGCGCGTTTTGTGTGACTGATTCGATGATAAACGATGTAAATGCATAAGAAGGTAATAAATATAAAATATAAATTATAATAAAGATATTAAATCGAAGAAATAAAAATAAAAACTA
Organism: Amblyomma americanum; assembly: GCA_030143305.2. NCBI lineage: Eukaryota > Metazoa > Arthropoda > Arachnida > Ixodida > Ixodidae > Amblyomma > Amblyomma americanum. The sequence goes on from JARKHS020031077.1 coordinate 3,469, forward strand.
CGACAAATAAAAATAAAAATACTGAATAAAAATAAAAACAAAAATGGAGGGAGAAAGAGAGGAACGGGACAGGCTTTCGCATTTCCGCTCTTAAGCAGACTTCAGTACAATCCTGTAATTTTTGCGAACAGAGAAAGAAAGAAGGAGAGAAAGGAAGAAAGATATAAAGGAAGGAGAAAGAAGAAAGAAAGAAAGGAAAAGGAAGAAAGAAAGAGTGAATAAATGAAAGAAAGAAACAGGCCCCGCCGCGGGGGCTCAGTGGTTATGGCGATCGGCTGCTGACTCGAGAAAGCGTCGAATTTTGATGGAGGCGAAATTCTAGAGGCCCCTGTACTGTGCGATGTCAGTGCACGCTAAAGAACCCCAGGTGGTCGAAATTTCCGGAGGCCTTCACTACGGCGTCCCTCATAGCTTGAGTCGCTTTGGGACGTTAAACCCCCATAAACCATAAACCAAAAAAAAGATAGAATGAAGGAAGGAATGAATGAAAGAAAGAAAGAGAGAAAGTAAGAAAGGAAGGAAGAGAACTGTTATTGGTTAAAAATAGGAATCCGAAAAATCATAACTTTGTTAAGGCAGTGCCGCTTAGTACATAGCGTTGAGAGAGACTTTTTGGACACGTTATTATTATTCTCTTGGCCTCTTACTAAATCGGCCTCTCACTCTTTGAGTGCTTCAAATATTTCGCAGTGCATAGTAAGAATGATGTCCGCCATTTGGAAGATCTTCCGTGTGCGTATGGTAAGCGCAGGGGTTCAGTTTTCACCTTGGGAAAGAAAGCCGCACGCGTGGTTCCTGTGAGGTTCTTGCGTGCGTTCCCGCTCGTTACGAATCTTGCGTCATAGGAGCCGACTGTGGAGGCAACATCTCACGCACCGTGCCGTCCTAATGACGGCGGCTTCACGAAGATTGGCCGGCTGCAGAAAATCGGCTCTGCCCATTTTCTATTTACGGATAGTGGACTATTCGTTATAGGCGCTGGCTAAATTATACCGTTGCTTAACACGTCTCGATGTACCAGCTGAAATCGCATGAATCGCGCTAATAAGAAGTAGAAAACTCCGAAAAGTTGGTTTCTGTGGTACTGATTTTTTTTATTTGTAATCATTCGGCACGATGTGAAATTGGGAAAACGGTTCACGTGCACGCCGACTTCAAAAGAAAGCGCAAGCTGTAATCTCGCTTAAAGCTAGCTCTAGACCGATGCGCCCTCTGCAATACCATCTAAGGTTTCAAATCTCGCATCCAAAAGCAAAGCAAGCTACTACTTCCCGGAGTCAGAGCTGCGAGAAATCCTTGACTTCGGCTGCGAGAAAAAATCCATGAATGAAATGAAGCCAGATAATTGCACGTTCCTTCAAGTAGTACATTTATTTCATTGATTACTTTGCAAGAAACAATGTGCAGGTAGAATCCACAGCTACCCAAGCGTCAGCTTCTTTTTATAACTTCTTCGTATTGCTGCTAGCACACACTAACTTAATAAGTAAGCTCACCGGTGCTATACACTTTCTTAAATTTAAATACACTGGCGAATGCTTTCTTTCTGTAAGCAGGCTTGTGACATTCCCTGCTCCGGCTTCTACCATGGGCACTTTGAAGCGTACTACGCATATGCGCTACTGAAAAAAATAGAAGACAACGCAGATCTCCGTATCATTACGCGAGAAGCTGAGGGAAGACTCCGTGTTGTTCACTGGCAACCTGACTTCAGGAAAGAAAACAAAGTCGTTGACCTACCAGTGTCATCAAATAATAAAAACAGAACAAAAACAAGCCGCAGAGACAAACAGGACCATAAAACGGAACGCATCAAGCGTAAAAAAAAAAAATCAGCTCGCGCGACGAGGGCGGAAACAGTTAAACCTAAATGAGGTCCCTGGCTCTGAGTGCGCAAGGAGTATGGCAGAGAAAGGACTAAAGGATTGAAAGATGAAAGAGAGAGATAGTCAGAGAAAGAGGGAAGACCGACGGAACAAGGGCGACAGCCTCCAAGGGAACATCAGCGCGTCGTTGCAATTGACTGAATATGACCGATGAGTTACCCCCCCGTTCTCCTCGTATTGCCCTATACGAGCGCGCCAAGCCAGTCCACTGAGCGCAGGCTGGGCCGACACGGCGACAGCAGAGTAGAGGGTCGCCGTGTCGCCCGCTCTCTCAGCCCAAGCCGCAGGCTAAGAAAGACAGAGGAGATAAAAAGAAAGAAGTCCCTAAAAACAATGATAAACTCTAAGAGAGTAAGCGTAGGAGAGAAAGCCAAGCTGGCGACAGCGCCAAACGACGACGCGGCCTAGACCACGAGTCAAGGAAGGCAACGCATGTATATATACGGCGAGCAAGCGAGCAAGCAAGGAGGCCAGCGTCGTGCTGAACCTCGCCGTCGTCTCCGGCCCCGCCCCGCGCTTGGCGAGACAGCCACCGTGGAGAGAATAGGCCGTCGCAAATTGCCAGTGCTCGGCGCGAGGCGGCATCGGCGCTTGCTCCTTCGTACGCCCGGCTTCTTCTTGCCGCTGCGAGCCAATCGACTGCATAGGCGGGCCGGCCGTGTGATGGATTTGGATCTAACGCTGCTTCGAGAGGCCATCATCGACAGCTGTGTCTGGCACGCGGCGATGCAGCCGCTCAGGCCGCGCGGAACAGCGTCGGAAATCAGGGAAGATGGGAGCGAACGCGAAGAGGGATCGCTACTCGTGGGCTCCTGTGTTTGCCGGGATGTGCAGCGAGAGTCGCTCCGCAACGTTCGCGCTTAACGTGGCGTCGTCGTTGCCACACGGTAGAGTCGCTGATCTGTTTCGTCGAGAAGTTTGCGAATGCGGAAGAACTAGCTGCGGGGTAAAAGGGTGGTAACTGGATGCTAGGTGGTAGGAGCAGCTCATTCGAGCTAATAAGCAAGCGGGGACACATTTGTTTCGCACTCATACTTGAGCGTAGAATCCTGTCTTTACGGCAAAGGAAAGTGGCGTAGTTTCACAATGTTCGGCGTCTGATTTGCTCGACTCCAGGGAATCACGACATACGTGACACGTGGCCCGTGGCACGTGACTTGTCTCTTGGCACGTGGCTCGTGGCTTGTGAGTCAGTCGCTCGCTACCATGGGAGAAAAGGTGGGCCGTTTAAAGCAGTACTCGAAAGACCTTCGCAAGCAATGCCCCGATCGGAGGGAAAACGTCAGCGGCGCGAGGATCAGGAAGTGTGCGCCCGCAAAACAGAAGCCGCTGGACGCACTAGAGACAGGCGACTCAAGATGGTGCTACTCGTTAGTTTTAGTGTAAGTTAGACGTCAACCCGTTCGGCATTGCTAGTTCGGTTAGGGACTGCCTCTTCTGGTAGCTGTACGCTTAACCAGCTCATTCATGGGCAAAATCATAGCGAGGCAAGATTAGTAGATAATATCAGGCGCTACAAAGATAAGTGTTTCCACAAATTCTCGGGACTAATACAGGAATGGGAATGATTAATGATATCGAGCTACAGCTATGTATCTTTAAGTGGCACGCTTGCGGTGATTCACCATTGCAGGCAGATCAGAAGCACAATATCATATGTGTGGGCGGTTGCTCGGTTTTTTCTCTATTCAAGTACGACATTATGCATTTTATAAACCAGAAATGCTAACAATACCTCAGGATTTTGACTCAGCGCTTGAAAAGTGCAGTAAAAAATGAAATGCTGCTTCGAGATTTAAACAAAGTGTTTTAAAATCCTTTCTTCTCAGCTTTTTCTTAACAGAGATGTTGTCCTGGAACCTTAAGCTCAGTCTATCTTTGCAGTACTTGTTGGAAACAGTATGTTGTCTTTTACAACCACGAAAACGGAAGACACGGTACGTGTCTGGCTTTCGGACAGGGAAGCTCGATTGTTTATTTTCAAAAAAGATTTCCGCTAAATGTAGTATGCTCAGATCACATACGGAGAACTATGTGATGTGTTTATGACATGTTTGTAACAATAAGCAGTATAGAGTGAACCTAATTACAGCTATAGCAATGAAAGGGCACCGAAATCAGTATCAGAATACCTGAAGAAATATACAATAAAAGATCACCGTGTTATTCTCGGAAATGAAAAAGAAGAGAGCCATGTCTAGAACAATGCAATACCAAGTGGTTGTCAGTCAAATTACTTTAATGTCCATATATCTCACGCCCACCTTTGTAATTATCACGTTACCTACCTAAACCTCAAGCATACTCGTATTCCAACACTATATGTAAACAGCGTTTTCGCAACTCTTTCCAGACAGCTGAAATTCCAAATTGGCGAAACCCAATCGAGTATGCGGTTGCAGTCAGAAACTTTACTATTGCAAATGTTCGTTTAATTATATTTCTTTGAGCATGAAGCGTCATTGCACGCATGTTAAAGGTGTGGCACAACGTACGTTTATCAGTTTAGAAAGTTCTGCACGATGTTTTCGTCGCCGGCAGCCGGTGCTCTGTCGTAAAACAGCTTGAGACCAATGAAACTGCCAAAAATTAAATTAGTTTCTTTGATACTGAAGAAGTTTGCGCAGAGAAACGAGGACAAGCGAGACAAAGACGAGAGCTCAGTATTCAGTATTCAGTACTCAGTATGGGATTCAGTTTTTTTTTCGTCTCTGGAGTACGGTAGCAAATGATAATACCGAAACGCAAGACACCCTGCAGAAGCAATTTATTCAATTTATACTCTTACTAACCACCTTGAAAGTCGGTTTACATATTTCGCACGGAGCCGGAGGAATTGAGTCCGTTAACGAGTATAAATGGAAGCTGTGTTGTACGTTCTGTATTGTTAAGCGGGAGGGTTTAATTTTGCATCCACCTATATTTTTCCATGTTGGGGCGCTTTGGAGGAGTGAGTGAGTGAGAGTGAGTGGGGGAGTGAGTGGGATAGTGAGTGATCGAGTGTGTGAGTGAGCGTGTGATTGAGTGGGGGAGTGAGCGACTGTGTGAGTGAGCGAGTGAGCGAGTGAGTGAGTGAGTGGGGAAGTGAGTGAGTTAGTGGAGGGGTGAGTGGGGGAGTGAGTGGGAGAGTGTGTGAGTGAGCGAGTGAGTGGGAGAGTCAGTGAGTGAGCGAGTGAGTGAGTTGGGAAGTGAGTGGGAGAGTGAGTGAGTTAGTGGAGGAGTGAGTGAGCGAGTGAGTGAGTGGAGGAGTGAGTGGGAGAGTCAGTGAGTGAGGGAGTGATTGAGTGAGCGACTGAGTGAGCGAGTGGGTGAGTGGGATAGTGAGTGAGTGGGAGAGTGAGTGAGTGAGTGAGTGGGGGAGTGAGTGGGAGTGAGTGGGGGAGTGAGTGAGTGAGCGAGTGAGTGAGGGAGCGAACGAGCGCGCGAAACAACGTCTACTAGAGGAGAGAGTATTTCTGTGTGCTTGTGTTTGTTCTCGCGCCTGAGTTTGAGCATGCGTGACGCCACAAAAATGTGTGGACAGTTCCCCGATCCTCCCTTTTCCCCCTAAAGGTTTTTGCGATGCTCACTGAGGTGTAAAGGCGAATTCTGCGAAAAAGAGTAAAAGAAAAAGTGCAGTGCGCCGACATTGAATCACGAACCCACCACTAATTACCCAACAGCTGATTGTGCATCATATTGTTACAGGTTCTATTTACAAATAATATTTACAAGGCAGGTCGAGAGGAGCCTGGTGCGCCGGCGGCAGGATCCTTGACTTCCTCTTCTACTTCCAGCCGCCGCACGTCTTCTTTATTCCTCAGAGCCCATGCGCAGCACGTGACATTTCCCCGTTCGCAGACGAAGCCCTCTGGGCCAGTCAATCAATCGGGGTCCCGAGAGTGGAAGGGCTTCAGCCGTGCGACATGCACGACCTGGGTTGTCCTTGAGCGGCGTCCTTGCGTTGATTGGGGAGAGATGACATAGTTGAGGTCATTGAGGCGAGCAACAACGATGAACGGGCCTGTGTAGTGGGATAGCAGCTTTTCTGATAAGCCACGCTTGCGTAGGGGCGTCCACAACCATACAACGTCACCGGGCAGGTAGGAGACATCCTTGCGCCGGCGGTCATAACGCTGCTTAGAGCGATGCTGTGATGCCAAGGTGCGTATCCGGGCAATCCGACGGGCTTCTTCAGCGCGACATAGAGTGTTGGCAATAGAAGGCTCGGTGTCGAGAGAGAAAGGTAAGATGCTGTCGAGGGAGCTTCGAGGCGGACGGGCATAAAGAAGGAAGAATGGGCTGTAACCAGTTATTTCATGCCTCGACGTGTTATAGGCGTATGTAATGAAGGGAAGCACGTCGTCCCAGTTCTTATGGCGGGAATCGACATACATGGCCAGCATGGTCGTGAGTGTCCGATTGGTACGTTCAACCAGTCCATTAGTCTGGGGGTGGTACGGCGTCGAGTGGCGAAAATGGCATGAACTAAGACGCAGAAGCTCTTCCACAACGTCTGCCGTAAACTGGCGACCGCGGTCACTGATAACAACTCGAGGAGGTCCATGCCGGAGGATGCCAGCACGAAGAAGGAAGAGCGAGACCTCAGCAGCGGTGGCGCAAGGTAGGGCGGCGGTCTCACAGTAACGGGTGTGGTGATCAACGCACACTATAATCCAGCGGTTACCGTTGGACGAGCGGGGAAACGGGCCGAGCAGATCGAGTCCAACTTGTTCATATGGAGTGCTTGGAGGTGGCAAAGGATGCAGGCGTCCAGGCGGAGAAGTCGTGGGAAGCTTGAACCGCTGACACTGCACGCAGGTGGCCACGTAGCGCTGAACCATGTGACGCATTTTTGGCCAGTAAAAACGTTCCTTGATGCGGTTAAGGGTCCTGGCAAACCCCAAGTGCCCAGCCGTGACGTCATCGTACATTGCCTGCAGAACTGAGGAGTACAGAGTAGCCGGAACGACGAGGAGAAAGCGCGCACCTCCAGGCGAGTAATTCGTTCTGTAGAGTAAACCGTCGCGAACGCAGAAAGGGCTTGCGGATGTCGGGTCACGGGCTTCGGCAAAAAGCGGCGCCAAGTGCTGATCCTTGCGTTGTTCCATCTGGAAAGTGCCAAGACCTGGAAACTCTTGGGAAACGGCAGCGAGATAGTCATCGAAGTTTTCATCATCGGAAGTAGTAACCGGGAGCGGCAGCCGCGAGAGGCAATCTGCGTCGGCGTGTTGGCGGCCACTTTTGTAAGACACTTTGAAGTTAAACTCTTGGAGGCGTAACGCCCAGCGGGCCAACCGACCGCAGGGGTCGCGTAGATTGACCAGCCAGCACAGAGAGTGATGGTGTGTGACGACTGTAAAAGCACGTCCATAAAGGTACGAACGAAACCGTTGTACGCCGAAAACAACGGCGAGACACTCTTGCTCTGTTACAGTGTAATTGCGTTCCGACTTGCGTTCCGCCGCACGTCTTCTTTATTCCTCAGAGCCCATGCGCAGCACGTGACAATATAATGAAGTTTTTCTTGTGAAGAGTTTAATTATGAAGCCTTTGGAAATGAGATTCCTGGGAGCGTCTAGCTGAAATGATAGCAGGGTTGGAGGCAGAAAAACTTGCATGAGCAGGACGTCTGGAATTAACCACAGAAATGAAATGGCAAAAGAAAACCTGCTTGGCAGCAAATGTACTGCGTCAGCGCGACCTCTCTTAAGTTCGATTTCGCAAAAAAATTTAAAAAATGGGACCGTGTGTCCTGCCTTAGCAACGATTTTCGTTTTCTGGGAAACTACGTGTGAGTAAAAACTTCTAGCTTGCCATAAATGCCAGGCAGTACTTAATATGCGGCGCTTTTCGATGAAAACAGGGCAAGGAGACAGAGAAGAAAATTTTGTGGGTTTCGTGGTTTGACGAGGGTTGGCGGTTGAGCTCCGGCTTAATCTTCGGTTTTAAAACGCATACGGGAAAGCGGCGGAACCCAATGAGTCTTTGAATTTTCACATTTTATTTTCGTTTTAAACAAGCCGCCATGCAAATGCACCAGACGACGCCCATAAAGTCAGCGCGCCTTAACCAGTCTGTCATCGCTTTGGGTGTACCAGTATGAAACGAGGAGAACCGCGCCCCACAATGTTCATCCAACTGAAACTTTTTACACCTCGTACAGTGCCATCCCTCCAACATCCGCCATTACTTTTTTGTGTTTGTGATTTGCATATGTGTTTTGTGTCCAGCGCTTGGTGTAATCGTGACTGCGATAGGATTTACATCTTTCTTTTCAGCGACAGCTTGGATGTGATGCGCGAAGGTGCAGCGCTCTAGCTTATACTTTTTCGTTATTTTTTAAGCACTTCTCAGACAGGAGTTCGCTTTCTTAACCTCCTTCTCCAGTCCTGTGTTTTCTTTTTCCCACAGTCTTGCCTTAATGCATGATGAAAAAAAAAGAGGTAAAATAGGTCATCTGCAGAAAACATTGGAGGTGCACTGGCTGTGGCTTTCTATCTTCTTCGCTTTATTTTGCTTTTTTTATCGCTTCCTCCTGTAAGAGCTACTCTAGCGACAACCACTGTGCTTGTTCACTTCATCCTGAACTTCGAAGGTAATCTCTTTCGTCGTAGCTGGAAGTAGCTTGATCAAAGCCGACTTAACCGAAGGTCCGCTACCGCCCTCCTCTGCAATTCATATCATGCACCCGTCCGCGAGGGCTGTGTAGCTAAATCTTTCTTGTCGCTCGGGCCTCAAGGCGGCCGCTTTAATATCGGCCGCAGGCGGCGGTCGCATATCCATGCGCGCGAAATGCAAAAAAAAAAAAACCGGCGCCATCTGCTGATACTTTATGCAAGTAAAAGAAATGGTCCCAGCTGTGGGCTAAATTAAGCTGGAGCCCAACTTCAGTGCGTCGAGGCGGCTTTCTTTGCCGGTTGCTTGCTGCACCTCTGCGAGTGCACTGCGGAAATGTGCTAGTCTGCTTCGAGTTGGGGCTGCTATCAGAACTTCGCGGTCGTATTAACTGCGTTACGTGTTAACATTTCACAATCTCTTGCATTTGTTTTTCACGCAACCAGCATAGAAGCGTAAAAAAATGTTTAGGACGAACGTACATTTGTATAACAGATTTGGAGGGTTCCTGTGCAGCGTTCGGTATGTACAGTATGTGTCATAATTAGAGGGAACACTAGAAATCGTTAAATCGGCTCTTAAACTCGAGAAAAGTGTACGTTCTCCACGAAGCAAAAGAAAGAAAGGCGACGAGAGCTCGAGAGGAGGCATCTGAATTTGACCGCCTGCTTAGCGGTAAAACCTACTTTTTTGCGCTTTAAGTGCCGGTTTAAGCATTTATCCTGTTCACTCTAAGTATGAGACATACTGTACAGCCTTACCCCAGTATGGAAAAGGACAGAAACAAATTTCCGCTAGTTCCTATATGTTTCTATGCTCCACCAAATGCGGCTGCCACAGACAGCAGGGCGCCCCTACCACGTTTCAACACGCATAAAACTACGAATGAAGAGGTTGCCGTGCTTCGCCGCGAAAGTCTACTAGCCATCTAATTTTGCGCTCCCCACGTTGTATAGCCTGTATTCACGTGACGTGACGGTGCTATTTTGTTGTCCACAGTGCAGCTTCAGCAGAGCAGGCCGGAGCATGAGGTGATAATCCCATTAGAAACGCCTGCAGCTTTTTACAGTGCTCTACAGACAACAAAATGGCGTCCGCTGTAACGTATACTGCTAACAACTCTGCATTTAAGAGCACCGCATAACATTAAATGCAATTGCATAACGCGAAGTTCCTGTGGTGCATAAAATAACATCACATGACCTAGTATTGAATAACATAGGTGCTATTTATATAAGGTAAATAAATAGCAAGCCAGAGAGTGCTTATCAGGTATGTGATTTATAGCGTAGACAAAAGTTTAAGAGATGCGCGGGTAAGCTGAAAAAAAAAAAGCAGATCTGTGTCGTCTCGCTGCGCAGTCAGCTGGAATTCGCTCCAGTGGATGAAGCATACATTTCTGCTCATGCTTCCATGCCTTTTACGGGGCCGGTTAACCTGATCGCGTCGAAATATCTTTTTTTTTCCTGAATATTGATTTCGTAATTTTTTATTCCGGACTGTGTCAATGCTTCCTGCATTGTGTAGCCGTAGATGAATAATTTATCATTTAAAGGGGTACAGACAAAGTTTTTGGATGTCCGTTTTTTTTTTGCCTTCAAAGAAGGCTACGTGCCTAGTAATTATGAAAATGAGCTGAGAAATCCAGTGCACAGCTTTAATAATTAATTGCAAGCGATTCTGTACCGGCACTTTCGGTCTAGGTGGGAGCCAGCTTTGGAGTGCACCTTGACGTCACGGTCGATCGGCCAATCAGGGCTACCGCAATAATGACGTCGGCGTCGCCGGCAAGCACTGGTTGTTGCCGAGAGCAATCACTGAGTTTTATGACGTCACAATAATTGGGGCAAGTGGGCACTGACGTCACTCAGTGTGAGTGGAAATGCCGAGCGGTTCCTCGGACAACATTCAAAAATCATATCAAATTATGTTCCACTCAACGCCTGCCACTGAAACAAGCTAGACGGCATCTTCTGACGCCCTTGAAACATATCTTATCGCTTGTTTGGGTTAAAAATTTCTGTTTGTACTCCTTAAAAATGTAACGTTGTACCGGGGCATCGCGCGCATCTTTGACATCGAAATCAAGATGTGCGTTCGGCTCGACAACACGACTGCTGTTTTTGTCCGACTACACGCACACCCACACTTCGGGTTTTCCTGGTCTGAGGCGACGTTTTATCAGTAAATTGACGCTGATTTTAACTATTAGCAGACAGCTATTGAGGTCGCTTCTTCTCTGAAAACACGCTCCGCTTTTCCTTTCTTTTTTTCAAGTGAAGAGCGGTTCAGATGCTTCGAGGGATACAAAAAATAAAAAAAGGAGCAGCGAATGAGCAAGTACGCACCCTCGAGGTTTAGATAAACAGAGCCTTGAACAACTGCGACGTCGATCTCACACGGGAAGTGCGCCACGAAGGCGCGAGCGAGTGGCCTCGACACTTTTGTTATGAACCAGGCCAGGAATGTCGCGGACTCAGCGAGGATGTGTGCCGAGGTTCACTGGAGGCCAGACGGGTAGCAGGAGTTGGTAGGTAGGTAGGCCTCAGACATTGCTGGCACATACCCACTGCGGGGGAGTGGCCAAGACACAGGCGGTTAATTGCTGGATACAGGAAAGTTTTGACGGGAAAAGGAGTGGTAATAGTATGTAGGCTGATAGATTGAAAGACGGAAGGACAGGGGTCCTGTTAACTTGGAGATCGAAGACGGGACAATGGCTTAATGTGCATAATAGTATACAATGCCTGTAATGTTTCAATGTCGTACTGACTGAGAGCGGGAAAAAGAAATTAGAATGGGAGTCGCTGCGTTTCTTGAAGGAAATTTTGCACAGCAGAGCGCACACTCCTGTCGCTTCGTCCAAGCAAAGAAGCGCCAATGGAAAGAACAACCGCGGAGGACACAGGCAAAGCCAGTTGATGAAATGGAATTTGCAAAAGACGCTTCCTCAAATGAGAGAAGCGGCGGCAGAACAGCAGGAAGTGATCTATTGTCTCAGGTTCGGCACAAAAAGGACACAGTGGGGAAGCCGCCAGGCCAGATCTATGAAGGTAGAAATTTAGAAGGGTTCCGTTATTCATTAATTTTTAGTCGTTTTTTTGTTGCCTTTTTCCTCCGCAGAGGTATTTGTGCCAAATGACAAGAATAAAGAGCAATGCAGAGCCGTAGGCAACGCGGATTGACTGAGCAGTGCCGTCGGCGGAGGGCGGAGGTTGTGTTTACCGAACGGCTCGCCCAGAGAAGACTCAATTCTCAAGATGCTCCTGCTGCTCAGATCTCTCATGCTCACCGCACTCGAAACTACTCAGTGGCTATTCAGGAACCACGAGGCCTGGTTCCTTCGTGTTTGAACTAGCGCTCAAGAGTGTAGTGCGCTTACCTTTTTTTTCTTCTTACGTACTGACACATTTAACGGCTTTATTCGACGGAAAGTTTTAAAACGCGTCTCTTCAATGCGGTTTTAGTGATGTGCGCTGTGCTTTGAATTCAAACGCCGATGTTAGAGCCTGTTCGATCAGGGGTGCATAGATGTGCTTTAGCAATATCCCAAGATGTCTCGACGAATGTGAAACCTTATGTTAACGTCTTTCACTTCCTGAAGTTTGCTTTATTTTCGGCCTGAAGCTAAACACTTTAATGGTTGGTGCGTCGACGAGTAAAACTGCAAGCTTTACGTGCCATGGAGAGCTGCTTTTAGTCTATGAGGCTAATCGTTTAGTGAACGACTCAGGACTGGTTATGGTGGAGTTTATGATATGATATTTTGTACATAGTATGTGTTATCCGCCCAAAGCGACACATGGTCTTTGGGGGATGCCTATTAATATTAAAATTAATTCCTTATTAATTTGGACCACCTGGGGTTCTTTAACGTGTAGTGATATCACACGGCACACGGGTGCCTTGCATTCCTCCTCAATCGAAACACGGCCGCCCACGCCCGCGGTTGAACCCACGTCTTCGGACTCTGCAGCCGAGAGTCCTAACCATTGAGCCACCGCTGCGGGTTCATGGGCTCACTATTTCTCATCAATCTCCGTCATCACCACTATCACCAGCCGCATTACCTACACTTCATGGTAAAAGGCTGTGTAAATTATCTTCGATTATCTTTTTCCTGCACCATTGACTGCCGCCGCATGTCAGCGAATTCTTAATCTTATCTCATTAACGCAATGTATGCTGCCCCCAGCTACTCTTCCCTTGACTTGGTACTCACTCTGTTGCGTGTTCTTTGCATTAGGCACCTCCTCAAAATTTGTTTGTTCCTGCTAACTTCAGATGGGATATCATTACCTCCAACTTGTTCTTTAGTGCACGCTACACTTTTTTGTCAGTAAATGTCGATTCTGCATATCTCCCTTTCCGTGGGTTGAGCTGAGTTGAGTTGTATGCTACAGGTGGGATTTTCCGTACGTCTCCGATCTATTCCTTATTTGCTTCAATCGTTTTCGTCAACCGCGACTTTTCAGCCCTGTAAGGATGTTCTGAAAAAAATGGAACTGTTAGGTATTGACAACCCAAGGTGGATAACTTAAGAGCTCCTGCCAAATCTTTTTTCAGTTCATTCCTATCTTGTTATCAAGCTCTTTCTCGTGATCCAGATCTGAAGTCACTTACTTGATCTAGACAGATGTTTTGTCTCACTGCTTCCAAGATCACGCTGCCTTTATTTAACTGCTGCTCCCATACTCCCTATCATTACTTAGTTTTCTTCGCGTTAAATTTTAAGACTGCTCTCACACTTTATTGCCTAAACTTAGTCGCTGCAGTTCATCTCCGGAATCACTTAACAGAACAACATCGGCAAATGAAGGTTACTCAGGTGCTGCATTGATTCATATGCCTTGTTCTCTTCAATCCAACACTCCGTATACATTTAGCAAGCCTGCATGTAATGCCAAATGAGAAGTTATGTCGCTTTGTCTGACACGCGTTCCTTTAGTCCTTGTATGTATATTTTAACCCCATTTATGATACATATGATTCTTCCCATTCTTTGTCTTGCAGTGCTTATATGACTGCTCTCGTTTCAGTCGAATAAAATGATTTTCGTGATGTAATAAGGCGTGGTTCAAATATTAAAACACGTGCAAATATTTTGTTATAATGCGCACATTTCTCTATAAAGTGACCAATGGCTTGAATATAGTCTATTGTTGATTAGCGCCTCTTGAAACCGCCGTGTCGCGTCTGGTCATTTCTTCTGCGCCGAAACAAGCCCTTCGCGGCCGGGAATCGAACCGGCGAGCTTGTACTTTGCTGCAGGACGCCATTAGCGGTGAGAAATCGTGCCCCATTACGGTAGGTCAGTTACTGTTAGACAGCATTTGCTGTGCCATCGTCATTACATGCGAATATGTTCATAACTCAGTTCATTCCAAGATGTACTGCAGAATTCTAGGACTTTTAGCCACCCGCTGATGAAGTGACTTCGAAAGCCGTGCTTCCCGTTATACAGTTATAGAATATATTTCGTTTCCTCAGCGCGTTTATCGATTCAGTTGTTCAGTGTGTCGAACAATTTCATACACCGATGGACATAACTAGGGGCGAATTGTCTCACAAGCAGCGCACACCATGCCTAAGCAACAGGTGATCTCCGCCTCAAGGATTAAAACTGCAACGAAGAACCCACCACTCAGGTGCGCAATTAAATTTTGTTCTTTTTTGCTTTATTTCATTTTTTGCCCAATTATGCACTGACACGCGACAAAAATAATTGCTTTTGCACAGTAACATGGAAACCAAACAGGCGCATGTAACTGAACAGCGCTTCTGGAAAGACATTGCATCAAACAGTACGTGCGCAGAGCCTCTTCAGCTATCAACAGTGAAACAAGAAAGCCGCGATAACCGCTTATTATTCTTTGTCGCGATGCAAATACTTCTAGGTTCAAGCCGCACACTTTCGGTTCACATTCCAAGCGAGAATGGCAAGTGAAGGCTTTCTTGCGTCCTCCCCAGGTACGGTGTTCTGAAGGGAGCTTGCTGGACGCTTTGCCATGACACTAGGCTTGAGTATTTTTGTCAAGCTGATTTTACTGCGCTCGTTATTTTTACGCGGCATGAAGCCTAATTTTACACCGAGGGGCATCTCTTTTTCTAACTCAAAAAGTTTCTCCCTGTGTATAATTTTAATGGGCTCAGCAAAGTGATTTCAGCCGACGAAAAGTAAATTTACGTATGCGTGTTTTAACACGTATTTCAAAAAAAAATTAATACAGTAAGAACGGGCGAACGAGACCTGGTGTGCTTACAATTCGTCGCAAGGCTACACTGACGAGTTTAATTTACAGCTTTGTTCGCCAGAGTAAGTGGTTTATTGGTTGAGTAGTTTTCGAAGAAGCGATCGAGGTAATGTTAAAAAGGCACGTACCTGATGCAGTTACACAGGTATTAAAATGCTTCTCGGTGAACGTTTGCGGCTTGTCGTATCGCTCCCTAACGTTCTTTTCACAACTCAATATATCATTCTCCTTCAGCGTAAAATTAAAGCACAATGGAGTTTCTACATTGGGGATCATTTAATTATGACTTCCCTGACACGAGAAGCTGTAGTCTCCTGTTTTGTGCCAAGTGATGCCATTGCACATCCGTATTTGAAAGCAATTAAGATTGCCAGGGAAAGCGCGAAATGACAGTAATAATCACTCTGATCAGCTCACATATTGCTGTCAAAGTTATGGAGCACTTTAACGAATGATAAATAAAAAAGATCTGCTTGTTCGTTCTCTCATTTTTACCATAAATTTGGAGATATCACAGGTTTTCAGCGTGTCCGTTTAGATGACTAGTCAAAACGAGAGGGCAGTAAAAACCTGACTGACAAAACTAACGAAGCCTGTAGGACATGACAGTGGCTTATTGACTACAATCAGAATGACGATGAAAGAACAAGTCATCACAGCGCACCAGAGCTTAAGTTTCGCGCGGCAACACTTTGCGACACCACATGCCACTGCTCAAGTCATACGCGTAAAGGGTCACGCGAAGGAGTGACATGCTAAACGTGGCAGTGCCTCCAACGTTTCAATGCACGGCAATAGACCTGATTTGTTTTGGATGAGGCGTCGCATGTTTGTGAATTCATACAGCGGAGCTAAACAAATACCGCCAGCCTCTGCCATGCAAAATAAATCATACTTTGGGCTCCAAGGCAGCGTTGTGTAAAATGCGCAGCCGATATTGACGGGGATCGTTTCACAAGTTGGCTGTTAGCAGCAGAGGAAAAGTGGCGCATGAACTGCTCAATCCGAAGAAGTGAAGTGCGCGGATTATCTTTAGCGGGATGCGGGAGACACGCCGTGCTAAGCGAAACATTTTACGAATCATGAGCCGATCAAAATGCCGCGGCAAACGGAACTTCACACCATAAGAGACTGTAGCAATAGGAGGAGCAGCTGAAGAACTTACAGCGCGCAGCTCCGAGCAGGACAGTCAGCAGGGCAGCACCAAGACTGACGAACGCGCCTGACGGGTGATCACCTCGAAACACCGTCTTTCCCATGGTGTCGTCGTACAGTCACAGCAGGGTCGTCCAACTTCGCAACAACAACCGAAACAACGGAGCACCGCAGACTAGGTTCGCTGTCAAACTACGCGAGCAACAGCGGCAGAAAGCCCATGCGAGAGTTACTGTCTTCCCCTCGGGCCCACCAATCAACGCCGACTTCACTTGGAGCAGACGACCGGCTTGTCAGACGGAGAGCGCGCTCCAGCAACAGACGTTGATTCGTCGCTCATGACGCCAGGCGAAGAGAAAGACGACAACGTACTTCGTGAACCGCAAGGCGACGGCAGCTCTGCGAGACCACAGTCTCGGCGACGTGGCCTACGCTATCGCTCTCGGCGGACTGTGCCGGTGGAGCTAGTGGGAGCGACGGGCTCGCTGGTCGACGACGCGACCACCATTAAGTCCCGGAGCTCGGAGCATGCTTTTCCCGTTCGCCTCCACCGACGCCGGAGCACGGGGATCTCTCTCCTCCCGCCGCATCCGCGCGCTCTCTTTCCCGCCTCGCGCATGCGCGGGACTCGGCCTCGACCGCCACTCGACCGGAGTCCTCCGCGCCTCGCAAGTAGTCCTCGGCTTCTTTAACGGCTTCCGGCCCTGTCCCGCTCTCGCCGCATATTCTCGCTTACAAGGAGGGCTACACAAGCCCCGTAGTCCGAGAAAGTTTTGTACTTGCAAAGCTCCCTCGAATCCAAGGTTAAGAGAGAAATAAATGCATTCGTTTTTTTTTTATTTCTGAGCCAATTTGGACAACCTTGATCAAATCCAGCGCTATCAGCGTGCTCGCAGGCTTGTCGCGCGCGCGGGTAGGAGGCGCTGCGAGCATACAGGAGGAGAGAGGAGGAGAGGGATGAGGCTGAGGGAGTCGCGCGGATCGATGGCTGGAAGAGGATGCTGGAGAGGAAGAAAAAGAGGCAGGAAAAGGAACACGAAGAGGGAGGCTGCAGGAGGAAGCGATGCTGAAGCCGCCACTGGCTCGGGAGGGGTAAGAGATTATCTTGCGGGCACGCAAAGGACAGCGGGAGAGAAGGCCGGAGAAAAAAAAAGTACGTATACAAAAAACGGCGGTTTGAAAGATCAAGAAAATGTCGGGCATGTGGACGCGCGTTGGCCCAAAAAAGAAGAAAAAAGGGGGAATGAGCGATAAGCGAACACACGCCAAAAAAAAAAATTGAGAGAAACCATGGGTGGTGCTGCGAGAGGCCTCATCGGTGGTGGTAGTGGTGGCCCTTAGAAAGCAAGGCACGTTCGGGAAAGAGCTACGCCCGGCCGCCTTTGCTCTCCTATCCTTTTCAGTCGTGGCATGAGCCTCCGCCGGTTTCTCCTCGGAGGTTCTGCTCGTCACATCAAGCGACGCGCGAGGTTAGGAGGAACACGCGGGTGAGGCGTCGGTGGCGGCGGCGACAGCGGAAGCTGGCTGCTCCTCGGGCCACCAGAGATTCCTCGCCGAGGCATCCTGATTGGACTTCCCTTCAGCGACCCCTCCATCCTTCCTTTGGTTCACTACCGGCGCGTCTTTTACCGAGCTGAGTCTTTCTTCTTTCTTTCTTTCTTTCTTTCTTTCTTTCTTTCTTTCTTTCTTTCTTTCTTTCTTTCTTTCTTTCTTTCTTTCTTTCTTTCTTTCTTTCTTTCTTTCTTTCTTTCTTTCTTTCTTCCTTTCTTTCTTCTTTCTTTCTTTCTTTCTTTCTTTCTCTTCTTTCCTTCTTTCTTTCCTTCTTCTTTCTTTCTTTCTTTCTTTCTTTCTTTCTTCCTTCTTCCTCTCTCTCTCTTTCTTCTTTCTTTCTTTCTTTCCTTCTTTCTTTCTTCTTTCTTTCTTTCTTTCTTTGTTTCTTTCGTTTTGTTTTGTTAGCTTCTTTATTTAGACAAAGTTTTGCTGTAGTGTGGGTGACATGAACGCTTCTGATGCCAAGATTTCTTCGAAGCATGGGCCGAGCGGAGATACAAATTCAGATGCCGATCTTCAAAAAGAGCCCCACGTCACTCGAGCTAAGGCAGCCTTGACAGCGTGCTTGAGCGCTCGCCTTGGCTTCGGTAGGACGCTCGCAGGTTCGATTCCCGCGGCCTCCGGTCTATCCAGCCAGTCAGTCCAATGGAAACAGGCAGTCCTTCGGCTTAGCGCTCGGCTCTCCAGGTGTGCACCGCGTGGAAAAAGGTGACTTGAGCCTCGAAATTCCCATCGATTACGGGCAGCTTGTGTTCGTTATTTTTGCCTGTTGGGAGACCTAAGTACAGTGGCGTTCGCGGAGCGTTCCGAAAATGCAGATGTTACCGGTAAGCCTTACTGGTGCTTGAACTAAGCGGAGCTGGATGGCTATAGGATAATAAGAGAACAATAGAGACAGAGACAAAGCTCTGAACAAACTTAGGCCAGTTGAGAGCACATGTCTGGTATGCTGACGATGACCGTACATTCCAGGGAGGGGCGAGTAAGTGTTCCAGTCTTCGGGGAGCCGACCTGTCCTGCTTGCTTCTTGCAAAAGCGAATTTCTCATTTCACGCCTGCGCCTGCGTTCTTGTCCTTTTGTCGTTGCTTTTCGCTAACATATTGTCTTAGCTCGGGTCTTCGTACAATTTGCTGTCATCAGGCCGAAATGCAATTATCGGAAAACAATTAACACAACAAGAACATCACTCACTACCCTGCATCTGGCCTGAAACGCGAGGGCACTCTCCCACTACTCTCGTCATTAATGATGGCATGCAGCAGCCGAGATGAAAAAAAATATCTCAAGGAGCACTCTGCGTACTCTTGCAAATGACGCTGCAGTGCATTAGGATGAGCGGGGCTGGTCATCACGACGCTTTTAAGCAATTAATCATCCGCCCTATTAGACGCATATTCTGTTTTGCCATTAAGGCTACAAGTAGCCCCACTTGGTCCGATGAGGCGCTTTGGTATGAGCGTAAAAAAGCAACGTATCCTACTTCCTGGATCTACCGTCGCCTGAATAACAACACAGGCTTTTGGTGATCTCCATGTCAATGCTGGATTCGTGCACTCGGGTGTCGCTGTTCCCCGCCTCAGGCGAGGCTTGTTTTATGACCGTCATTAGGCCGACGATAATACCAATGAACCGTCTTGCGCTAGCATGATTTTTTTTTGCTTGTTTTCAAGGTGGAAATTTTTATGCGCGGTTTTATGCAGTTTTATTAGGCTTTGTTTTTTCTTCAGCGCTTATGTCCGATAGCGATCACGATTAGCACCCGTCTGAGCATCGCAGGCCGGAATCAACGGAAAGATATGCACGTTCTTTAAATGCCCGCCTTTGAGAGAAAGCTGGCGCCTCTCGGGGGCAGCTGTGTCGGCACACATTCAGGTACAAATGGAATTAAAATGGTTCCCTATTGTCTTCTTGAAATGAAATTATTAGATGCGAGGCATTTCGGTGTATTGCGATTATACCTAATTGTCTTGAAAAATGACATTGCCGTGCCTGATCTAGGCAACCACTTTCTTGTACTTTATTGTGAGAAATTTAAGAAGAAATGGCACTTTTAGTATTTCGCAATGTTTTCACACCAAAAACCTCCGCAAATATATGCGACCCCAAACATCTGGTATAAACAGCTTCCAAACGTCGTGACGCCAATTTGTTCACCTCGTACTCTAACTCTAAGGTTTTGTGTGAAAACAAACTGTTGAAGCACAAAGGCTTGTTTTACCGGCACAAAAATTGTGCGGGATACGCAACCTGTTGACATATCCCGCCACTGAAGCACACACATTGCCGCGAATCCCACATGAAAATGTAGGCTGGAACGTTCAGTTTACTGCTGCTTTCCTAGGGGGCGCGACACTTCGATTATTTTTGTGCGAGTCCAGTATCGCGTAAGCTTTTGGCGCTGGTTGAGTTGTTCAAAGTTTTTTTCAAGTTCTGTTCTTCCAGGTTTTAAAAGTTTAGCTCAGAATGTCAACGACACTAAGCACAATGTTTTGTCCCAAGTTCATCTAAGGAGCTGGCTTCGAAGAGTACATTCTACGCACTAGAAAATAAGAAAAAGGCGAGGAAGACAAGATATAAGACGAAGCAGTGGCTTACGCAAGCCCGTGGCTGCAGACTGCCATTAATGCGTTCCGCGAAGAAAGCAGGCGCCCGGTAGAGGACATCGGCCTTTGGAGTTTCCCAACGCAGGTAAGAGCGCCGGCGTGCGCCTAACGGCCAAGCCGCCGTTTCGCAATGTTTTCTATCGGCATGCAGCGAAGAGTGCCTGCCCCGTGCGAGCCAAGCTAGCGAAAAAGCAAGGACGTTGAAAGGACGCGTCACATTGGAAGTACTTCGTGTGCTTATTGATAGCAGTGGTGCGGACCTCGAGGGCACACCCGACACCTCTGCCCGGAATTCGGATATGCGTTTCTGGACATGTAAAAAAATGCCGCGGGGCATACGTATACCAAACAAATTTTATTATGAAGACCATCGTAGCGCTCCCTGAAGGGCTTGAAAGAACTACGTGGGTAAAAGAAGCCCAGCCCTCGCTAGAACGACAAGCCATCTTTGCGCTCTATGTTGAAGCTGCATTAACGTGCTAAAATGGCCGAGAATTGGGCCTATCTGGTTGTTCATGATGGTTCAACGCGCTCAAATTTTTTACAGACCGAGAGACAACAACAACACCAACACAGAGCGCGATGTGTTGGTGTTGTTGTTGTCTCTCGTTCTGTACAAAAGTTAAGCGCGTTGATTCATCATGCACTAACATGGTTTTTAGTGAAGCAAAATGGGGGAGGTGGTAGACGCCGGACTGTTTAACACGTAATAATATTACGATAAATGAGTGGACCGAGGCATGCAAGGACATGTCTAAATTATTTTGAGACTGCATGTGATGGTTTACTGCTTGGACTGTGACGTGTCTCATTAACGAACTTAGGTGTGGTGTCAGCAGTAGAGGAAAGCTCCTGTGGTGATTATGCTCTTGAAGTTATTTGAAGTGCTCCGAAATCTCAGTAAATGGGCTATTTACGGCGCTGGTTGTATTACACAAGTTCCCTGGTTTCGCGTCATCGTCGTCCCGTCCGCATGTCCCATTCTGCAGAAACTAGACGACTGTACTATACACATGCATAAACGTACCTGCTTCAGTATGGGCACCCTACGGCCATCCTGCTGCAACCCTTACGGCTGCTGTGCCCTCCGGTTAACCTCTCTGCCTTTCCTCCTCCTCCTTCTGGAGTCCCGCGCCGTCCACTACGCCTCATAGCTCATGTGTCGCTTCGAGACTATAAATCCCGCGATTTAAAATTTACTTCCCTTCAGGGTAAGCGACTGAAATTTTTGTGTTTCAAAGGAAGATATCAATGTATGCGCAGCGCGCGATATCTGGAGCTTGAATTGATTTATTGATTGATTGATTAAGAGCTTTTATCGAACAAAACAGAGGACTTGAAAAGTCGGCGATCGCCATTCTTATTTCAGAACGCCGGTGGCTGCGCTGCCACCTTGACGCAGTCAGTGAGCTTGCCCTGATCTTCCAGATCACTGCTGGAGAGTGCTGCCTCCATTTGCTTGAAAGATGTGTGGGGCGTTGTCAGGTGTTGTGGTTCACCACTTGAGCCTCATGAGATATGGAAGATCGTTAGGCGGTTGCCACGCCAGGAGAATGTATTGGGTATTGGTTAGGGCAAAAAGAGACTAGTACAGGTTGGGATATGAGTTTGTATGGATCTGTCCCCGGTGGAATAAACCAGAATGCAGGCTTGCCAATTTCTGACTAATTTCTACAAGGAAACGACAGGGCTTCCCTCTGCCCAAATTACAAGCTCTGAAATGTCCCTCGTTTAATTCTTGTTTCGGCACGCAAGCAGAAATACACATTTTGAAGAACTGCAAAAACAGAAAATAAAAAATGCAAATATCCAGACTCAAAAGAGGAAAAACTTTATTCCAACTGCGGGGATATCAAAGTTGCTCGGACGTGTATTCAGCCTTATCTTATAATAATATTAATAATAATTGGTTTTTGGGGAAAGGAAATGGCGCAGTATCTATCTCATATATCGTTGGACACCTGAACCGCGCCGTAAGAGAAGGGATAAAGGAGGGAGTGAAAGAAGAAAGAGACGCCGTAGTGGAGGGCTCCGGGATAATTTCGACCGCCTGGGGTTCTTTAACGTGCACTGACATCGCACAGCACACGGGCGCCTTAGCATTTTTCCTCCATGAAAACGCAGCCGCCGCGGTCGGGTTCGAACCCGGTTGCGTTATCTTACGCAACCTGCGTAAACCGCGATATATAGTGTATGTAATATATGCAAAAAGCATGCGCTGCTGCGCCGGACGAGTGTAAGTATATATTTTCGACATTACTCGTTAGGCGGACGTGGACACGGGCAGTATGTAACCAACAAACATTAAAAGATTACACGATTGCACTTAGGCCTGCTTACGAGCTGAAGTGCGAAGGCCTTTCTCTGTCCTTTATTTCTCCCTTCATTTTTCATTTCTTTTGTTTTCGGCCATTTTGTGCTTACTTGGGCTTTTCTAATTTTTAATTTTTTATTGTTTATTTTTGCTTTTTTATTTCTCAGGTTTCTTAAGAACTGTTGCTTAATGAACTTTTGCAATATACAACTTACGATTGACAGTTCGTGCGGACAACTTTCATCTACAGACTTCCGTCGACAGACTTCCGTCCACAGACTTTCGTCTACAACTTCCGTCCACGACACTCATGAGCCAAGAAAGGCTTACGCCTTAAAATCAACGGATCACGACTGTTGTAACAGACGGCATGGGAGGACACTTTGCGTGATTTTGAGCCGGGATTTAGACGTTGTCTGAGTTTAACCTTACCGGCGCCGGCTACTGTTTGTCTTGTAATGTAGCGAATGCGTTACAAAATGAAATCTAAGGTTCGACGAAATCTCGTCTGGTCGGATGAATACATTGGCGAAAATAACGAAGCGCCGACCAAAAGGTGTTGTCAAGATGGAAGGACGTTTCGACTTCCACACGGAAGTCTTGTTCACTGATGGAAAAATTTCGCACGCAAAGCTTAAGTACGTTGTGCTAATCGTCGCAGGCATCTAGCGTACGAGGGCGGTAGATTGCCGATGTTACGGTTGAGCGTCTGATCTGTTGTCTGGAGTCTTTGTTTATCCAGACAACAGATCAGACGCTCAACCGTAACATCGGAAATCTACCGCCCTCGTACGCTAGATGCCTGCGACGATTAGCACAACGTACTTAAGCTTTGTGTGCGAAATTTTTCCATCAGTGAACAAGACTTCCGTGTGGAAGTCGAAACGTCCTTCCATCTTGACAACACCTTTTGGTCGGCGCTTCGTTATTTTCGCCTGCGTTAAAAAATAACAAAAACAAACGAATCCTTCTCGCCACTTAGAAAGGATTAAATAAAGCCGAAATCCACTGAGGTCACCGGGCGATGAGCCTATTGCACGAATCCAAAATAAGGCGCAATCAATCATGACATTCAAATGTACAGATCATCGTCAATTCGTAGTTCTAAGAACGACACGCCCACTGCGTAGTTCGCACGCAGATGCATCGGCCGAAATTAGTTCATATGTTATAGATAGTTTCGGTACACAGATGAATACTGCATGAGTGAACGAGGTACTTAATATTCTTTCAAAATATTACACGGCTCTAGGAATTACAGAAATCGCTTAGCACATCTTTGCAGAGCACTCATTAGTCAAACTCGAGTGGTTTATGCTGAGGACAGCGGTCACGTGTCTTGAGTTATCAGGGCATCATTGAATCTTCGCCACGATGCATGGTGTACTTGCAGCAGTGCGAAAGGAGGCGCTCGATCTATTTGTCGTACTCTTGCCAGGAACCTGTAGAGCTGTCAGCTAGGAGTACTGTGTATGAAAAGCTGTGCGTAGAAAGTAGTGCCAAGGCGTAATCAGTGAACAGAAAGAGTTTCGCTGGTGTGAGTGAAAACAAAGTGAAATGAAGATTTGGGTCGAGGTGAAACAATGTGCAATTCTTGAGAATATTTTTATACTCAGCTTCTTGCGCAACCGCGGCCCACATCTTGCGTAATGCGCCATGCGGATCGCCTTATACAAGAGGAGAGGGAATTTTTAATTTCCCTGATTGCCCAACAGAGTAGAGAATGAGCTGCCGCATTTCGACGGGTGAAGCAGTGAATCTCAACCATTGATATAAAATTTTATAATGGAGCTTGTTTGCATTGACTTGTTCTATCTGATAATATGGATTTTGTTCTGACCAAATATTTTACTGCTTTAGCAGTGTAAGCGACATTGCTCCAAAATGACGGCCTGTGAAGCCTTGGCGATTGAAGACTCCACCCACCAGAGACCCACGAAGCTGGGGAACGAAAAAGTGAAGAAGTCAAATTCAAAGACGCTGCATGAAAGTGGTCAAAGTAAAAACAATATACTATCTGGAACAAAAGTAGTATACTTCAAGCAATGGGAGCCGAAGCAACGGAAAAGTGCATCGTAACGCTGTCTACTGGCGGCATCTGAGCTCCAGAGAGACGATAAGGACTCCTTTATTACCTGCAGGCATGTCGCTTGACTCTTCTGGATATATCGTTCTTTAGATGGTGTTATGATGCAATTTTCCGTTGCTCAGGCTCCCGCTGCGTGGTGTGTACCACTTTTGTCCCTATAGTACAAGCACTACTGCTCAGCACTACTCAGATTTGTCGAATGATTTCGCATTATTGCCGCCATTTTTTTCCTCTCACCAGGGACACTAGTGAATCACTGAAACACTCAGTTAAAGATGCCTGAAATCGGGTCTCTAAAGCACAAAGCGGCGCATTTACTTCATCTTTGAAGGCGCCAAGTGCGATAACTCTTGAATGACGAAAACTTCGTCATATTTGACATGCAAAAGGCGCATGCAGAGTTTCCATTGTGACTGGAGCCATCCTTATTACTGGATGGAAATATGTTTTACAGCTTTGGTGTGCTCGTCTTTCCGGACTTCTTCGAATATGCCTGTTTTGTCTTGCATTGGCTTCAACAATTTTGCAAGCAAACTATACGGGATGCTAGGATCGCATCCTATAATTTCCGGTTAGCCTGAAATGCTTTCAGGTTCCATTTTCGGCAAACTTAGATGAACATCCCCTCGAAATCGCGGTGAATTCTAAGCTGAAACCATTGCGAATTTCCCCCCTAAAAGCAGTCATATATGAGAAAAAAATTCCTGCGCGTTCCACGCTGGATTGCAAGCTACGCCTGCGGGAACATAGTAGATTCCCGTATGCAGCGTACGCTTATAAAGAAGCGGTGCCATTCATTGTTACGAGATCTGAGCCTCGTTATCTCTGTCCATCCGCGGATGGACGGGCGCATGACCAGACCGACGAAGACGAGCGTTCACTGGGAGAGAGGGCGCGGAAAAGTGAAAACGGAATACTACACTGCGCTTCGTGCGTTCGAAAGGGAGATGAAAGAAGGACGGGCTGTAACGAAGTCAATTCGACGAGTCCCGCCACAGGGCGCTTTCTGGAGACCTCGAGCGAAACGCCAGCGAAGCAGACAACTGACCGCCGCACCGTGTCGTCGCCCGGATGTTATTCCTCCTCCTCCTTCTTGGAGCTGCTTTGTCGAAGGCGGCGAGGAAGAGAGCCTTCTGCGCGCTCGTGATAAAGGCACCACCGGCGTTGCTGCCTCGTCGGCGGCACGCGTGTCTTTAACGAGGCCTCGCGCGGCCGCATTAGCGTTAATTGAACGAGCACGCCGCCGCCGCCGCCGCATCCCCTCCCTCCCTTCCACGCGCTACGCAACCCTCGCCGCTCCAGCGCATCCTCCGCTGCAGCCGTCTCCTTCCCCGCCTCCCCTTGAGTCCTCCTCCGTGAGCGTCTCTGCGCGACTGGGTGAAGGAGTGGAAAGGAGGGAACGGGCTCTCACCGCCCTTTCTCTCCAAAGTTTGACATAACGAAGCCGGTGGCAGCGGCCGCCCGATTACGAGTTGTGCCGACCGCGCCCCTCGCACGCATTTGATCCACGCTAATGGCTCTGGCGGTGGCGGAGTCAGCAGCCGATCTCCTCGCCGAGGCGGGGCTGCTGACGCCAGCGCCGTTGTCGTCGCTGCAGCACCCTCCTCCTGTGTAGCGCACGAAGGGAACATGCATAGCTGCAGCGTTGCTTGTGAACCTTATACCGTGCGTGCGATGTATGTATGTATGTATGTATGTATGTATGTATGTATGTATGTATGTATGTATGTATGTATGTATGTATGTATGTATGTATGTATGTATGTATGTATGTATGTATGTATGTATGTATGTATGTATGTATGTATGTATGTATGTATGTATGTATGTATGTATGTATGTATGTATGTATGTATGTATGTATGTATGTATGTATGTATGTATGTATGTATGTATGTATGTATGTATGTATGTATGTATGTATGTATGTATGTATGTATGTATGTATGTATGTACGTACGTACGTACGTGTGTGTGTGTGTGTGTGTGTGTGTGTGTGTGTGTGTGTGTGTGTGTGTGTGTGTGTGTGTGTGTGTGTGTGTGTGTGTGTGTGTGTGTGTGTGTGTGTGTGTGTGTGTGTGTGTGTTGCCTCCGAGCACAAAGCCAGGAGGTGACGTTGGGCTCCGATCTCCCTGCGCAACCTGCACATCGCGCCCCTGTAGGTCAGAGTCAGCGTCCAGGCAGCTATAGAATTCGGCTTCTTTTTCGTGTTCTGAAAACATCTCTGATCAACTGTGCGTATAAGTACGCATGAGGTCGGAATAAACACAAAGTCCCCTTGACCGTCCCAGTCGTCCTAGCAAATCTAGAAATACCTCATTGGATTTATGTTGGTAGCATCAATTCATTTCTACGGCATACGCCAGTCTTGATCAGCGAGACGCTTTTACCCGCGTGTGCAAAGTCCACGCCTGGGACCTGCTGCCCTGCCACGTACAGGAAACTCGTGAGGTGACGTATTTCGACGAACACCGTCTCTCACTGATAACAAGTGCGTAACTTTTTATTTGCAATAGCGAAAGTAAATACAGTAATAGAAACGGCTCCTGCTTTATTAGTGAAATTCAAAACTAAAACAATCACTCAGAATTGTCGCAGTAAATTACAATTAGGTAGAGTGCGCGCCGCCTCGTACAAACAGAGCTCAAAGAACCAACTGGGCTTAGAAAGAGAAATAGGGGGTCAAGGCCTCAACTTAAGAAAACATGGTGATACGATGTCAGCGCCATGAACTTCGATAGCCCCACAACATTGCAGACCGAGACCTGTGCTAGTGCGAAGTTACTTTTATTTATCTGCGTAATGTTTCTTG
Source organism: Amblyomma americanum (assembly GCA_030143305.2). Taxonomy (NCBI): domain Eukaryota; kingdom Metazoa; phylum Arthropoda; class Arachnida; order Ixodida; family Ixodidae; genus Amblyomma; species Amblyomma americanum. Next base: position 30,731 of record JARKHS020031077.1, read on the forward strand.
CCTCGTTTTTAAAAGCGATTCTAAGGGTTCATTCTTGATTTTTCGTAACATATTTCCATCATCACGTTCTGTGTTCACACTTCATTGAGCTGAGGGGAACTTCAAAAACGTAAAGCCGGATTAGCCCACTTACCACAGCATTTTTTTTCCGAAACATATTTTTCTTTTGTAACCCTCCTAGACACTCAATAATACGGACTCGTACCGGACAGCAAACGAGTTACTGTTATACGAAGTTTGACTTAAGGGGAACCCTCTTAATACACCTGATGTTGACCGAACCAAAGCTTTAGTTCCAGTGAACCGGGCATTCGAATTAAACGAGTTCAAATAAAACAGAGTCCGTTTTACATTATAAATATATATAGAAACTGAAACATTGCACGACATCGTCTCATGCGCGATGGAGTGGACATGTGAACATCCGGTGTCCCTCCCTGCAAGCGGCGAGACGGTTGTAACGCTTCTCGTATTCCGCTTCCGGTTCTGCCGCGAGAGTGGCACGGCCAGTGGACCACGCTGCCTTAATTTCGGTCAGTGCTAGTAAACAAAACTACACATCTAAAACGCGTTTCTTGCAAACCCAGCCGCATCGCGCGCAACCCAGGCAGCAAAGGAGGGAGGCACTGCGCGCTTTAATTACGTCCAACACGGCGACATTTGCAGGCCGGGCGACGACGGCCCCGACAAACGTCGTGTTAGGAACCAGAGAAAGAATGCTAAGAGAAGAAGGGCATGAACCGAGGCCGCGCCAGTTTTAGAAGAGCCCTACGCGCACTCTTTGTTCGGAACGAAGCTAATTGAGGACAGCCCCCTGAATTCTGCGCGGCCAATTTGCTCACGCCCCAAGAGTAAAGTTCACTGGATTCAAGGCTGTGATGCAGGCTGGCCGTGTGTTTTAACTCGAGTTAAAAAGAGGACTGGCGCTGTAGGCAGTTGTGGGTGGAAATGAGGACGCGACGCCGAAACGGGAGCCGCAGCGGGACTTCATCATCATGACCGTCGTAAAAAGTCACTAACATGAACTTCTTTATCAACGAGACAACAGCTACCGTCGCTTCGTTCTTTTTTATAATCATGATTATCACTGTCGTCGTCATCCTCGTCGTGGATCGCATCAGGGTCTGATGCGATCTCATGCTCCATATTTATTAACAGTGGTAATATTTGCAAAATTTGTTATTTGCAATAAGGGAGTGATTACTCCTTCCAGTCCATCTTGGACATTCTCCTAAACATTGGACCAACATACTCCAAAACTGTGTTGGATAAGGAAAAGTTAATAGCTGACATTGCTAGTGCCGACTGGTGTTCTGCGAACCTAACAAACGATCCACAGCGAGCTTTTTCCTGTTTCTTGACACTTTATATAATTCGTTCATTCTCACTTGAAGAAACGAAAGTGTAAAGAAGTTGTAATATCACAAAGCCCATGGATCACTAACCAACTACTGAAGGTCATGAGCACATGCGAGAATGCTTATAAAAAGACAAATACAGAACAGTTTAACAACGAACTACTTGCTCGTTACAAAATAACACCATTGCCATTAGTATCGCTACTGAACATTTATTGTTCTTTTTATGTCACTTTTCAGTATTTTTGGCGACCTTCTATTCTTTTCTGTCCGGGGCAGCGCGGCCCACTCGCTACAAAACGGGCTCACCTACGTAACTGCATCATAATTGCCGTTGTCTTCATAATCATGATCACGACTATTCATGGTGCTACCTCTAGTTACTCTTTATATTTCCACTTCATATGATCCCTTCTCTTCTTCCACATTGCTATTGCAACCGTCAACCCTCCATTCAATACCGCCACAGTAAAAAATCACCATCACTACTTATGATATTCGTCATGAGTTCCGATTTCCTCCAAGGAAGTGGTGCGTCATAGCCATTCTTTGTCTATACGCGGTGACGCTGACGCTTCGCATATCAATATAACAGCAGCTAAACAAAGCAAAACAAAGCTGCCAAGAACGAAGAACCATCGAGTTAGCTCCGCCAAAAACCTTGTCACCACCAGCGCTCTCGCACAATCCAGCACCCAGTTCAAGCATATTTTTCTTCTTCTTACGTTCAGCTGCCTAAACCGGAGAAAAGAGATCGGGAATAATGAAGAGTTTATGCCCGCGTTCACTGTCAGCAAAACAACCTCATGAAACGGGAACAGAAGGAAAACAACAAGAAATACGTAAGCCCTGAAAGCAACGGAGAAGAGACTTTTTCTTGCGCGCATTCGTCGCGCGCGCCCTTTTGCATAACGATCAAGGGAGATTTTGAATTCCAAAACGTCGAACGAGTACTCGCGCGGCAGAAGCCAAGAGGGCTTTAAGGCACGCCCCAGAGGCTTTTGTCTGGGAAATCCTCCTGCCTGTCCCCTCCTCCTTCCCTCCACCACCCCGCCTCCCGAAAAAAAAAAATGACTCGTGCTGTCTTTTCAGCACTTCGTCTTTGTCGCCGTAGCTTAACGCTGCTGCAGACTTCTTATTAGAGAGCGGGGAAGACCCTGCTGGTTCCTATGCATGCCTTTCTCTCTTACTCTTCGACATCGGTCGCAGTTAGGCACACACACAAAAGAACGCACTGAATGAACAGAGAAGATTGGAAGTCGGGCCGAACGCATATATAAGAGCGGAGAGGACGATACTTGGGCTATTCAATATTCGCGCATCGACAGGCTGTTCAAAAGCATTCCAAGAATAAGGACTCCCCGGGGAAGAAAATGATAAATGAAGCCCAATGCGACGTGTGTGGGAGGAAAAAGAGGGAGGGGGTGCGGCCGTATGGCTGCCAAATAAAGCCCCTGAGGGCTTCTTCTTCCGTACGCCCTTATTCTGCCATTTCTCCCCCGCTTCTGTTTTTGCATACCTCACTCACTCGCCTTCCCGAGTCGAAGCAGGTGTAGGCTCTAGGTTGCTTTTGTAGCGCCGCTGATAGCTGAGGCGCAGTTATTCTTTCGTCTTGCTTTCGCTCAATTTTAAGAAAAAGACTTCAACGGGCACTTTCTGCTCTTATTTATTTTTGCAGAGGGCCATTTTTTATACCCAATGTTTGCCCGCAAGTGCAGTTGCAGTAATAATTGCGCGGAAAAGTTTGGGCTCTTGGAGTGTTTCAATGAGACTGAATTTTAGCGCGGGTCTAGATTTCCCACTTCTTGTTTGTGGCTTGGAAATTTTAAGAATTCTTCTTCAAATTTTTTCCGCTCCTTCTGAATTGTTCTCGCTTATTTTTGTGACACTAATGATTCGTGACAAAGAGTAAAAGGGCCAGTGTTCTAGCTTGGACAAAAAGCGTAACAAGCTATTACATGATGCAGCTCGACAATTTCTTGAGAACGCCGGTATTCGACTAAAAGCACCAATATTGAAAACTCTCATATTTTTCCACTTTGCCTTCAGGGAAGAAGTGGAGGTGGTAGTTTTGCCGAATCGAATCGAGCCGCACCGCGCCATGCCGCAACGCACCGCACCGCACCGCATTGCACCTCACCGGACCGAAACGCACCGCACCGCACCTCACCGAACCTGACCTGACCTGCCCTGACCTGGCGTCACCTGACCTGACATGACATTGCCTTACCTCAGCTTCCGCACGTTACCGCACCTCACCTCATCACCGCACCTCACCGCACCGGACTGGACCGCACCGCACCGCACCGCACCTGACCTGACCTGACCTGGCCTCACCTGACCTGGTATGACATGACATGACCTGACCTGACCTGACCTCACCTTCCGCACGTTACCTAACCTCACCTCATCACCGCACTACACCGCACCGCACATGACCTGACATGACCTGTCCTGACCTCACCTTCCGCACTTTACCTCACCTGAACACCGCACCTCACCGTACTGAACCGCATCGCACCGTACCTGACTTTACCTGACATGACCTGACCTGACCTCACCTTCCGCACGTTACCTCACCTCACCTCACCGCACCGCACCGCACCGCACCGCGCCTGACCTGGCCTAACTTTGCCTCACCTGACCTGACCTGACTTGACATGAAATGAGTTGACCTGACCTCACCTTCCACACGTTACCTCACCGTACCTCATCACCGCAGCTCACCGCACCGGACCGCACCGCACCGCACCACACCGCACCGCACCGCACCGTACCGCACCTGACCTGACCTAAAATGACATGACCCGACCTGACCTGACATGACTTGACCTGACCTCACCTTCCGCACGTTACCTTACCTCACCTCATCACCGCACCTCACCTCACCTCACCTCAGCGCATCGCATCGCACCGCACCGTACCTCACCGCAGTGCACCGAACCGCATTGTACCGCACTGCACCGCACTGCACCGCACTGCACCGAACCGCACTGAGCCGCACCGCACCGCGCTTCGTGTGCCGACCCGCTACGGACCGCTCCGAATACTGGCCGCTCCGAATTACTGTGTGCCGCAGTACAGGGCTTCGCACCGCACCTCAACGCTACATTCCGCACATCCCAGCAGTGCGCCAAGACGAACCGAAATACACCGAAGCATGCCGTCTTATCTCTTTTACAGCTATCAAGCGGTGCCAGTCATCGACTCTGGTGTTACTGGCAGTGCTACCACTCACGAAAAGGGAAAGAAATGTGGCTATTTGTGCAAGTTATAGATAGTTTCATGAACATGAAACGGTGAAAAAAAAAAAAAAACAGGATAGTGGAAGGGCGTGGAAGTTTTTTTTTTTTGCCGTCTCCCGTCTTGTTTTTTTCTTCGTGCAATTGTTTTCCCAAAGAAAAGGTTGGAGGAAATAATTGTTATAACACGCGCAGTCAGGTCCACCTTCAGACAAAAAAAATTAAGTGAGGCTACTTGAATGCATTAGTCGGCAAACTTGACTCCGGAATCCCGCCGTGACTTGTAACCTTTTATATTTTGCTGCCGTATTAGCACTTTCACATGCAGCTGCTATGCATGTGCTGTTTGGCATATTCAGCTTCATTACTCGCTGTCTGAATGTTCAACTTTTGACCGACGCATATTATAAACAAATATGCTGCTGAAAATCTGTAAGCATCAAAATTTTGAACCAACAGTTTGTCGTTTTTTTGTTATAATACGGCCTGTGGGCTCTTCTGTAAAGAGGTAAATGATATTAGTGATCAGTGTCGCTGTACTTAACAGGCTATAGTGGTGCAGAATAGCAGCTGCTTAGCGGCTGAATCATCATTGGGCCAGGATTAAACTCTCCGGGTATGAACGCTGATCAAATGCGGTTGTGGGGCTTCACTGCACACCTAAGTTTCCCGCTGTTAACAGAATATGCTGGCGAACGTGGCAGCCAGGCACGTAGGCCTTGACATTAAGAGTAATCAGTTTCTTTCCTCGAGAAGTACGAACAGAAACCGACGTACAAGGCCAGTCGAGAAAACATAGAAAAACAGTAAAATGCGTTGCTTATACGCTTGGTGTTACGCATACCAGTTGTTCTGAATTATTCAATTCAGATTTTGATTTTCGAATTTGGAACGATACTTTTGGGCGGTCTGTGAAGGTGGATTGTGGTGCAAGGCCGACATCATTTACTTGAAAAAGTGTAATGAAAGGCAAGAGGTCACGAACACGATCTAATTTTGAAGCGAAAGCATCACTACGCTATGTTTTCAAGAGGTCAGCGTCAGTGCAGTCATGTGGCACGTCATGTGACCAACTGACGTCATCACAATCTGCCCACCGTGGCAGGTGGCAGCTGCCCCATCGGACATTTCATCGACGCTTTGCAGACAATCCGTTCAGCAGTGTGTGTGGCGTTTGTGAATGCAGCCATGCAAAGGAAGCTTTCGCTTCTCACTAGGATTAACCAAAGTTTAAACCGCAGCTAATTATTTGTTTAGTGTTTAGTTTGTGCGCGCAAAATTAGATAAAGAAATTGAAGGCCGTCACGATCTAATATGGACTTGGTTTTTAAGACATCGGAATCGGCATTGTAGTGCGCGATATCCATGGTGAAAGACACCTTTTAAAACTCGCTACGTTAGCTTTTCGAGATGAAGAAATAATCAAATGGCGGTACTCGAATACATAATGCAGGAAACATGCAATTCAGGTGTATATATATATATATATATATATATATATATATATATATATATATATATATATATATATATATATATATATATATATATATATATATATATATATATATATATATATATATATATATATATATATATATATATATATATATATATATATATATGACGTAGAATATATTGAAATTTCTGTGACCACATCACATGAACGTACGCTATTTCATTAATGTGCAACGCGATGAAGCCCATTAAAGGAGCGTTCGAATATTTGTTTTTCGCCTTGGGTTTCTCGAACCACATTGATCATTCAGAAATTCTGAAAAGCGCACTAACGTTCGATGTTAATGGCTTTCACCACCACATCATAACGTTTTGCCCTAAATCCAATAATTATAGAGCTAATTATTTATAGCTAATTAATCGTGTTTTGTTCTGCACTCTATCACATAAATAATGTCCGCCTTGTCTTAAAATATCCTTGCACAGTCTTCACCGGCGTATCTTTCACGGCTTTTAAAAAGAAAATCTGCATGAAATAATTTGAAACTCCCGGCATATCACTCTTTTTGCGTGACAGGCGCGCGTCCTTTCTCCTCTCCTCGATCCTTTCGTGAAGATTCTCACCTTTTATTTATTCTTCGACAAGTCATACCAACTGGCCCACCATTCAGCCTTGCTTCTCACCTTACGTACGAATTTTGTGGTCGCTCCCGTGACGTCACCATCATACCCCTTTTCTCTTCCGTGTCTTCCGTACCGATGACGATTATCGCTTAAGGAACACGTAGTGCCTGTGCGTCGGCTCAAGCAGCACAGATCTATTACATACACCTCTCAAAAGCGAGAGTGAAAGCATTAAAACGAAAGGCGAGTAGCTCAAAGTTAATTGCAATTCGCGACCCTTGTACTGGGAGGGAAGGGAATCATGGGAAAGTTGGGATGGAGAGAGAGGAGCGTAGATAAAGCGCATAGAAAGAACGACACGCATAGGCTTAGTATAAATAATTGCTAATGACTTCTGACATGAGGCACTGTTGCAGCTTCCAAATAAACGTTATTAGCCATCGACAGGAGAGGCCACGGTTGAGCTGTGGTATCCTGCGAGAACTGCCTGCTGCACATATATTTGTCTGAAGGCCGTCTGCCAGAGCGGTACGGCGAAGTGAGTACAAGGGCAGATAACGTACACGATGGCGCTCACATCGGCGGTTGTCGCACTGCGGAGTTTCAGCCATTCCAATCAGCTAATAGCGGGTGTTCTTGAATGCGACCTTTGGCCACAGGTGGCGCATGAAAGCTGCATCTCAGCGAGAGAGGCTGGCCGGAAATCATGGCGCCTAGGAAGAGTGAGACGTGAGGTGGCAAAGAGGCAGCATGCGTGGATAAGTCCATCCATCTAAAAGGTTATTTCGCGAGGAAGGAAAGCGCTCCATGGCATTGACGGCCCGCACAATTCGCAGTGCTTGCAAAACTAATTAGTTGAATCAAACGTTGAGTGAACGTCAACGCTTAACGAAAATGTAAGCTTTTGATGCTCGCTTAGGCCTCACACTGCAATGCTGGTGTCACTCCTGATTCGAACTGTCAGTCAACAGGAAAGAAGGTGCGAGGAGTCTCCCGTCGTGGTAATGGTTGCTCCTTACGGTGAACCGGACATGAGAGAAAAAAAAGGAAAATGACAGTCTTGAGTAAACAATTTACTCAGCCGTCTATTTAGCTGTTTCTTTTGCTGTTTCCAGTAAGCTTTCGGAAGTGTTTGAGAGGCGCAAAGATGGGACACAACTCCAGCAAAAGCCCTCGGCGATCGTGAGCGACGACCATTCGTTCCTTTATTTTTTTCTTCCCTTTGTTCGCCTCATAAAGACGTTCAATAAGGCTTCCATCCTTCTCTTTCTCCTCTCGTTCGGTGTTTTCCCATTACGATGCCTCCTCCCTCCTCATATATTCTCTTTGTTTGCTCATCCTCCTCACATCCACCGTTGCGTGTTATGTGCACAGAGCACTTCGATCTCGGGGCACCCGGAGTCTGCTTCCGGTACTCCGCAGGCTAGCAAGAGAAAAAAAAAACACACCTAACAGCCTCTCGTCAAACTACGGTGAAACGCGGCAGTTTGTTATTATTTTCTTTTCGTGCCGAACTCGGGGCTTCGCATCGAACGCATTGAATATGCAGATTAAGTTGTCGCCCCCTATATGCAAGGCAGCCACCTTGCGGAGGCGCACAAAAATGGCTTCCCTCCTATCTAACCACCCAACCACTCCAGGCCTGTCCCCATCTTCGCAATAGCTTTGCATGCGCACACAGCTGGAGTTCTTGCTCAACCCTTGCGTCGTCCTTTGTTATTGTCCAATGATTGGCGGTCTTCCCAAAGTACAGGCATCGAACGGGCAGCGGCGGGCCGTGCCACCACGACGCCAGGCTGTCGGCATACCAATGAGGTGCGCCCTACAAAGGAAGTGGTCCTCAGGGATTACTCTAAGAGACCCTGTGCTCAAGGCCCTTTGTTTGTGCTTCGCTATCTTTTTGTGAACGCAGGTTCCGTTCTTACGTGCGAGCTCGCGGGCAAGTGTGCGGTCATCAAGGGAATCGCTGGAAAGAATTGGGTGTCAACAGCGAAAACACGCGAGTGAAACGGGATTGTTCGCTTATTTATTTATTGACAAAACACTGCGAACCGAATCCACTGACGCAGGGGAAAGAACATTCTACAGTCATCAGTGATTACTACAGCATGTAGTACACGAAAAGAAACAGGCGGTGAATTGTGGCATCAAATATCATACAAAACTAAATGGGAGCTATCAGGGTATACTGTTTGAAAACAAACAGCAAAATGCTAAAGAAATATTAAAGTAAAGAAGAAAGGACAAGTAAAAAAAAGGAGTATTTAGGAAGCAAGTTCATGAGGTTCATCGCGCTGCTTTTTATTAAAAACACGTTCGCTAAATATATATTTTCTACCGCGCGTGCGTCCATTCACAAGAGAACAAGTATAACACGAAAGAAAATATTGAACTGGGAGGGAAGCTGCACACAAGATTTCGTTGGTGCTTCAATAATGTCGCAACTGTTATTTGCGAAAGCACAACTTCACCAAAGCGGGCTCCAATCCTATATATATGGTTTCTCTTTCTAGTTTTTTTCAACAGAAGTTTTTTTTTTCATAGTTCTCATGTGACATTCCTACAATTCTTTGTTTCATTAATATTCTATCGCTATCTACCAACTTTCTATCTACCAACTTTCTATCGCTATCTACCAAGCTTTATCTCTCTTTCTGCGTTCAATTTGTTTCTTCTTTCCTTGTATTTCGCACGCGGTCGTCACAGTTGCCTGTGCGACATCAAAACCGTACTGGCAGTAGTGCTTTATTCGCTTTACAAGAATGTTCGCGAAGAACTGTGCTCTTTGTTGTTAAGGCTACCGGCTCGTCTGGCACATAGCATAGCTTGTACACAACCTTCGTACCTCGGTTGAACTGGACAGGGCAACAGTATGAACATTGATTATCTAAAAACCACCGAGTTAAGTTGACGTGCTATGTTAAGTGAGGTCAGCAAGGTATAACTCCAGACGAGCTTTGACGACATGCTACGCCCATGTTCTTGGGCTATATAAGCTCTTTTGAATTCATTTCTCCAGTGCTGCTTTTGTGGCTTCTTCTGTGAGCTGCTTTTCACGAGAGAACATAGTATTCTCGGTCACTGCGATGAAGGATGAAGCACAGCCTCGCATACATTTTAATTCACAGGAAGAAATCTCACCCACAATCAATCAATCAATCAATCAATCAATCAATCAATCAATCAATCAATCAATCAATCAATCAATCAATCAATCAATCAATCAATCAATCAATCAATCAATCAATCAATCAATCAATCAATCAAATTGTTGCCAACATCTGCAAAACTAGGTAGTGAAATATTTAGATTCCCCACGTGCTCCCTGCAGATCCCTCGGAGACGGGAAGAACGCGGAGAGCGCTGCGCCAGCGCCGCGCATCGACCGCCTTCTCAACCCAAAAAAAATCGATCGCTGCGCCCCTCTTCGGCAGATGGCGCTCTCTTGAAACGTCTTGTAGGTTGCCTGGCCCGAGCCGCGTGCGCCTCAAGTCGCGCTAACCTGTTGGCGTGTGGGTCAGGCACTCAACAGACGCTGTAAGGGTATAATTTGCTTCAGAATCGCGATTTTCTTTGGAAGCCATTTTTTTTACTGTTATGCCTTTTATTTCTTTGTTCCGTCACCGCTCCAACAGTCCAGAGGAAAAGCTTACAAGAGCTGTGGTGTGGGCTAGTTGGTGATCATGCTTGATGAAACAGCGCAACGGACAAAGACGTAAACTTAAAAGGGCGGAGAAAGCGCTGACTTACAACCAATTGATTCGCAGAAATCGCTTACTTACTTCGGATTTATTCACAGTATTTCACAAATTCATGTGAATTTCTGCGAATAAATCAGTTGTAAGTCCGCGCTGTGTCTGCACTCTTCTGTCTACGCCCTCGTCTCTTGCACTCTTTCATCAAACAAGAGCTAAAGTGTAGTCAAAGGGCAGCACATTCTGCAAGAACTTAGATGATTGAGAATGATATAGTATGATGGTATGGATTAAATAGCCTTATAATCAATCCCTTCTATGAAGTTGCTGTCACTGTACTGTAGCTGTCTTCTGTTTTTCCAGCAGCCGTGATCAGAATTTCTTCATATATCTTTTACGCAACTAATGAAGGCGACGTATCTGGCCCCTGTGCGCCATCTCACGTTCGACCAGCAATAAAGCGCATGCTCAAAATGCTGCCAACACTTGCGCGTTTTAGCAGTATGGTCGAAGCGCGCACAGGTTAGCACGTACGCGCTTGGGAAAAGATAAAATTAGTAAAAGAAAAATTTCATGTTTTTTTCACCTCTCGTCATTGCAAGGAGGCAATATTACTAATGTTTATATTTCTACTTCTGTAGAAAAAGTATCGGTCTACTCATTAAACACTTGCAGCATTCGGAACAATAAAACAACAGGAGCCGCGGAAGGATACCTGCATCGCCAAGGATGTGCGTGGCTGAAAAAAGAAACATTCGGAAAAGAACATGCTTTCTGACCTTGTTTGTTTAATGGACCACCATCCGGGCTTTTCTGCGGCTCTGAAAAAATATAAGGGCGGTTGTCCGCTTTTAACGAGAAGGCAGGCTAATAAGCTCTGTACAGACGGTATTGTTAGAACCAGGTGTCACCACAGGGGTGTAACAGCAGTGGCTATAGCTACCCCTCTTGTAATGTTTCAATATGGAGCATTTAAGGTATAAATAGGAAATAAATAAACATACGAATTAGAAGTCCTGCACTTGGCACATAACCGCTAAGCGGTCCGTGGGAGAAAGAAAAGATATTAAAATAAAAGGTTGAACAATAATGACATTTAGCTAACCCGCTCTACGAAGTCCGTTTAGGTAATAGCCTAAACGGCAAGACAGGGGGTTTATAACCCACCCATGATACGCTAGGTTGGGAACGCAGAGGTGGTGAAACTGACACGAATTGGGGGTAGGCACAGTAAACAACGGCCGAAAAGTAGACAGCGTGTACTACGCCCAAACCACAAAGCTAACCAGGCTTAACAGCAATGCTAATCCACGGACGTGGGAAACACGAAGCAGAGGTGCTATATTCACAAATACTCTTTAATTAGGACCACTGCACGAGTTACCAGCATAAGATCACAAGAACAGTTTTTGATTCATTAGGTATTGCGATTGGCCAGCATGAAAGGTAATCATGATGGGCACCTTGCCTATTCTGTCTCTCGTTATCGCGATCTCCAGCGCAGCGATAATGATCAATCAGAGAGCAGTCTTACGACTTATCTCACGTGCTTTCTTATGTGCGACATGACATTGATATATTTAACAGTGTCTTTATCCTGAAACGTAAAAAAAATAGCGTCCAGCCCATGACGCGATTTTACGAGAGGTAGAAGAGGCTTTTCACGCTAACTTGCGCTCAACAGCAAACAGGAGAAAAAGAGCGCACTTGTAAACTAGGCTGTTTGTACTACGTGTTGAGCGTACGCTGATTACAATTAAATTGTCTCTATTTTAACCCATGTTGCTTGTAAAACAGATCTTTGCGACTTTTAGATCGAGAATAACTCAACGTCTGCTTTCCTATTTCACTTCTTATTACGTTTTCGCGCTTCTCGCTTCTCATTTGCTTATGGGTAGCCACAGCAAGAGACAGCGAACGTGGGATGCCGCTTTAATCAATAACCAAGAGCGTAAATGGAATAAATGCAGGAGTGATGCACGAGTATATATTTCATATTATCCAGGACCCAGCTGTATTAGGCGTTCGATGCCATCATATTTAAGCATACAAAGTGCATCGTTCCAGATATCCAAGCTTTCTGTGTGTGACTCAATGTTTAGGATGATGTTTAGGAAGATATTTGGGAATGCATACAACGGTTCCTGTTATTTACGCCCAATAAAGACCAATATTTTCCATTATTCAAGCCGACGGACGTCCAATTTAAAACAATAAGAGTATGATGGCATTATTCACACTCGAAGATCAAAGAAATACCAATGCCGTGACGGTTGCAGCACGAAGTCAAACAGCATGACTTCCATTAGGAATGTGGCGAAACGACCCAGGAAACATGCTGGAGCGCTTGCCCAACTTGAACGCAGAGTAAGAAAATCGAATGTTTTTTCAGAGCCACCTCACGGCTGTTTCCGAGCGTAAGCGAGTTGAGTAATTAGGTAGGCTCCTCATCAGTGAAGGCTTCGTGGCTTTGTGATTGTTCGTTCTAGGGGCGGGACTCACCGATGGAGACAAGTTGGTCGATCGTGTTGTTGTAGGGTGTCTCGGAGAAGGTATACTTGGCCATGAAGCCTCGGCCCGGGAAGTGGCTCTGTGCACTGAAGGTCACGTACAGGTCGGGTCCCGTGGACATCATCTCCACCCAGACGTTGCGGTTGCACAGCTGCCCAATGACGGGCGCACTGCCATCCCGGCCGTCATGCACCAGGATCACGTCCGGGCTGTTGAAGCAGCTGCGAAAGCAAATTAAGGTGCGACTGTTATAGCAGCGGTGGAGGTCGCGCTTAAGATAACATGCAACACGCGAGACTTCGACGCAGCTTGCTACATGAGGAAACGATGTTAAGTAGGCAGCCTTGGAAAACCTCTAGAGGGGGCACCCGAGGGGGATAACTGCGGCAGGTGTGAGCAACCACTAGATCTGCATTGCAAACTGAGTTCACTTTCCGAGCCGGCCGTGCGTGTCTAAGTAAAGAGAAAACAGGATAACAGAGCAGGTTTTTCAGTACATTGTCGCTTGCTTTTGCTGCCTACTGCTTCCTATCCACGTTTATATTACCCCTACGCCAGAGTGCTGCTGGTCACATGGAGCGCGAATATGTACACCCGTTGTCAAAGTTCAGAGCACAGGGGCGGGCGAGGAGGTTACTTCGTGGCAGCGGCGTGTATATCATTATACATCCTCAGTGTTCGAAGTCATCGCTTGAAGGGTAACGCAACTCTGACCCCTCCCCCTTCGAAGGTTAGCGCTACCTGGGGTGTTGCACGAGCCCCTGCACACGGTTTGGAAGGAAATCCTGTGAGAACTAAACTTTTGATAATGGCTGTACTACACCAGAGCTGATTTCAGACATTGTAGTAAGAATCCCCTTGGTATTCTCCTGCGCAACACTTCAGAAGCTCGAATGACGCTCGTAAGCACTCCTAGCGAGATAAATACTTGAAGGTTGAGGACGAGAATTTCCATTATCGGGAGCATTGCGGCAATGAAGAAGCAATAAGGTCGCCCGTGCAGGGCATCTTCAACATTCAGTTTCAGTCGCACGTGCGCTTGCCTGTGGATATTGAACAAAACTTCCTCCATAGTTGCTATCTGTCACGGACGCCTGAAACAAGGACTGGGAAATTGAAATGAAAATGCGAAAGAATGAACGTGTTGTGTAGTAGGGAGCAAGTGATGATAAAGTGGGTATTTATTTAATGCACCTGATTACCACGCGTCGTAAGCAATAGAAGCTGTGCTTAGTATCAACATCAATCAAAATGTTCTCATTTCAGTATTGTTATGTGTACTACTACGGCCGTTTTTCCCGGAGTAGCACACGTATGTGTCTACGTCTACCTTTTGGTCCAGCAAATACCGATAGCCGCATATCCCGTTTTAACCAACTTGTGATGTGCCTTATGTAGCACGTGAGGTTTAAAGTGATCTAACACTTGTCCTACTCTGAACATCACTCAAGTGTAGCTACTCCTTAAAACATCGCTCCTTAGAACCACCTTAGAAAAGGTAGGATAGTTCAGGTATGAGAGTGACGCCTTCTGACAATGGTCTGATTTATTTGTTTCTAACACAGAGGGATGCATGATGCGACTTATCTCTGAGCTGGAGTGTTAAGATAATAATAATAATAATAATTGGCTTTTGGGGAAAGGAAATGACGCAGTATCTGTCTCGTATATCGTTGGACACCTGAACCGCGCCGTGAGGGAAGGGAGGAAAATGGGAGTGAAAGAAGAAAGGAAAAGAGAGGTGCCGTAGTGGAGGACTCCGGAATAATTTCGACCACCTGGAAATGCTTAACGTGCACTCACATCGCACACCACACGGGTGCCTTAGTGTTTTGCCTCCATAAGAACGCAGCCGCTGCGGTCGGGTTCGAACCCGAGAATTCCGGATCATTAACACCTCTTTTTGGGCTATGTGGTGCATACTTGAATTACAGAAAACCTAGCGCCAAAACCATGCAAACCACATGGACGAACGACGACGAGACACACGCGCTATTGTGTCTCGTCGTCGTTCGTCCTTGTGGTTTGCATGGTTTCGGCGTTAGGTTTTCTCTAAAAAATTCCGGATCAGTAGCCGAGCGCCCTAACGACTGAGCCACCGGGGTCGGTGGAGTGTTAAGACGAATTTGTTGTTTTAAGCTTGTTGCAGATATGTAGTTGAGCTTTGCGTAAATTGCACGGTACGAAATTAGTTGAGCCGCAGCAAGGACCGCTGTCGCAGTCACAGAGGTCAGACTAGCAGGTATCAAGCTTGTGAAGTTGAATTCACTAAAACAGTGAAAATTTACCCCGGCATCTGTGTTCTCTGCAAGGTTCTCGGTAGTCTGAAATTTTTGGAGTACATTAAAAGGTTGTGTGTGTTTGTGTGCGTGTGCGTGCGTGCGTGTGTGTGTGCGTGCGTGCGTGCTTGTGCGTGCTTGTGCGTGCGCGTGTATGTGCAGGAGGGGGAGGTGGAGGGCGTGATGGCGTACCTGAAGTCTCCCCGCTGTAGGCGCACCTGCTCGAACAGCACCCTGACTCGCTCGTTCTCCCTCCCCAGGAAGCTGTAGGCGCACTTGATGTCCCGAGGGTACGAGCTCGGGTACTGGGGCGAGAAGAAGCGGCCCGAGCTGCGGTTGCTGCTGTCCATGACGAAGCTGCACCGGGAGTCGGCCACCGCCTGGCCGTCCGTCTCGAACTGGCCTGCACCACAAAGGGCACCCATACGTAGGACGATAAATACCCGGGTCGACATTATGACTTAAAGGCTCGTAGAATATTGCAGAAGAACACTGGGTAAAGCAACGAATGGTATCTCCCTAATGGCCGTCTGCATGTACAAAACGAAGGGATGGGAACGATCACATGAGCGTTTTCGCAAACCTTCCTCAGGACAGCGCCTTTGCTGTTTAGCTCATAAGGGTGTTCACTCGCTTCGTTTTCATTTCTGCTCGCAGTTTATCGCTCAGTTGTTGCTGATTTGCACCCATTGAGCTTGCAGGCGTGTCTGTTCGTGTTCACTCATTGAAACACCTGGGCGCAAATTGTGGCATTGTAGCAACGGTTTGGAAGTAGCAGGCGTAAGCTCATTATCATTACAGCTCAATTACGGGAATTGATCGAAGGTTTTCTCCAGAGGAAGCTCCGGGACTTGCGTGCTGTGACAATTATTGCCCTGTTTATGGGGGACTTTGAAACTCATATCAAATAGAGAACAAGCTTTGCGTTGTAAATGCACTGAAGTTGAACTTGAGTAAGCAGTAGCCTTTCACAGTATTGGCGATTATCACAAAATGAACGCCGCCGCGAACTAGTGCGAGAATGATCGGCGCGTGCGCTAAACTGCCCTGCTTTCTTCTTTGCGTAAGTGGTTCAGCGGAACATTCAGACATTGTTGTCAAAGTTTTGCTGTAAGAATTTATCCTAAGGGGGCTGTTACATGAATGTTTCGCTATAACAGGACAGAAGAGCCGGCAAGTGTCGTTGAGAGAGTTTGTTGGTGCCTGCAATAGACAGAGAAAATGGGGATAGTAACTTTTAACGTGGTAGTGGAACGATTGCCGGCCAATTGCAGTGCAATTTATATGAGCAACCGAGCCTATAAGAAATGACTGCGTCGGAGTAGCAGTTTCCATTTAAATATGAGGCGTTATTTATGACAAACGATGATCATACATGACTAACGGCCACGGGAACATGTTAAGTGCGAATAGATTTGTGGCTGGCTGTGTTTGCAGTAACAAGCTTAATTACGGCATGTGTGCGTGATGATATGGTGTTTCATTATGCACGGAGAGCGAGGAATGATATAATGCTTTCATTTCGTTTTCATTTTTCTTTCGGTTTCACTTCGTTCTGCCCTATACCTTCGCAAGATGTCACTGTAATCAGTCAAACCCATGAGCGGATGACAAGAATCGAACAGAATAGGACGAATAAAATTTTTTTTACGTCGGTCTTGCATTCATTACGTGCCTTTCATCTACTGCCACCGGAAAAGGTAACTTCATTGGCCTCGTTTTTCACTTGTAGGCACGATTAGATACATGTATTCACAATTAAAGTAGCGTATGATTAATTGAATTGATGAGCAAAAAGAAATCAAAAGGGCGCAGCTTTATTAGTTAGATCACAAATGACACTGACTGACAAATTTAATTTCTGCGCAAGAAACATGAAAATCACTAGTTCTTACTTACCTGCTATGCTTAATTCACAAAATTGGGCTTCTAGTTAAGTCATTTGCACCTTGTACCTGAGTCTCTAAGACCGATGTCATGGATTCCAATTCGATCGTGAGTCTACAAAGGCAGACCTCAAAAACAGTCAATAACAGTCAACCTCGGCACTGCCATGTTGGATGAATTGAAGCGCCCCTCTAGGTCGTGAAAATATTCATTAGGGTTTTTAATCTACTGCAGTAGGCAAGCGAAGTCTGAGTCAGTGGGGCGGGAAAAATAGTGGGAGTTTTCGGGATTGATCAGAGCAACTTGTTTTACGCGAGTGCAAAACAGAGAAAAGGCGTCATATCCTGCTTAGTTTATTTGTCTTAGGCGACATAATGATTCGGGTGAATGGTTTCACGAAATAGGTATTGATGACGCTCATAATGGAATTATAGTTGTTGCATGATCCAATTTTGCTAATATTTGATATTATCATAACTGTCCATGTGTTTGATCGTGCCGTCGACATATTCGCTTGCGAACACAACCTGTGATTTACTGAAATCGTCTTGTAATCTGCTACAACAATTAGTAAGTAGCACTAGTATTGAGGTGAGAGTTCACAACTTGTAACTTAAAATACTTAACCCCTACGAATCAGGGGTGCCAACGCGTGGTACACTGGATGCGTTTATGGAATTTGTCACTGCCTTTGACTTCTAGTAAGAGTTGTAGTCATTTTAAACCTTAGTTCTGCGTATTTTCGTTCTCATTATAGCTTTGTTTTCCTCCATCGTACAGTCGTCAGTTTCAAATCTTTTGTTTTTTAATTTCTCTAGAAAAGGTTAAGCCGGAAGGTGTGCATATGAGTTCAAATTTTCGGTCACATTTTCCCACAAAACTTGCCTCTCATGTCACTTCCCTCTGCTTCGCACGATTTTTAAAAATAAACAAATAAAACAAATACCATCAACATTTAAACGCAGTATCACTACAGTAAGGAAAATTAGAGCTGTTCCGGCTTATCTGCACTTGTTACCATGCATTGAACGACTAGCGAACTGCGTTATCTCTCCATGCTGGAAGAGAAACGCTCGCCGTTGGACGTACGTTTGCTGAGGAACCTGTATGTTCCCCTGAAGCCCGAGTTGTTCCCCTGCCGCCAGTCCGAGTGGAACTCGAAGATAAGCGCGTGGCCGGACGAGTAGTGGGTCTGCTCGATGTCGTTGATCTTGCCGCACAGGATTGAGTTGTACGGGCTCCGATTGTTCACAGCTTCTTCCTTGTCCAGGTGCAGAAACAGCTTCACGTAATCACCGTACACACACCTGGGGGCGGGAAAATGCACGCGAGATATTAACTATGAGCAGAATCACCTAAACTTAAAGCGAGACTGAGGAAAACTATGTCCACTTTTTTGCCAAGGTATGCAGAATTGGTCATTCTCTACTTAACACTCATATATCCCTGAGAGTCCTCATACCACTCCTGGCGCTGTGGTGCCGCAGTTAAGCCAAACTCGGCTGCACTGAGATGGCAGATGCTGCCGCTGGTGGGGATTGTGAGACCCAGGTTGCGCTTCTCGAGCAACTTCTGGTGGCCAATAACTATATTAACTGCCACCTGCCATGGTGCGCAGTTTTCTCAAAACCAGGTTGGGGGGGGGGGGGGGGGTGTTAACACTACAAGGTTACCTGACCTAGAACCACCTGCCTCTTAGGGTGCTTCTCTGGGGATTTTTCGCTAAGGGTCAACGACGCCGATGACACAGCGCCGACGGCGACGTCGGGTTTTCTGCGGTAGGAGCTTCTTAACGCTATCTCGTTAAGATGATTCTATTGATCTGTTTGACTATTTCGATGTGTGTCCGGCATCAAAAGATGCATTTGTTGCTGAGAAAAAGCATTAAAAACTATTTCCCGCTGCTCAATTAAAACTCTTCATGTCTACATCAAAAATTTTTTCGTGATCTCGTCTTGAAGTGAATGGCGGGGCAGCCTAGCCTCTGGGATTAGCGGTGAAAGGCCAAGGCACCACAGTTCAGTTGTGAACATAGCTGGAAAAACGAACATTTGTATTTTAGTCATTATTCCCTTTTACTGGCTTATTAAATATCTATTTTCTGTGAAATCAGACTTTTCTTCGCTGAAATGCGGGAATCTATCGATAACACCCAACTTCAAGATCTCGGTATTGTCCCTCGGGACAAATCTAAGGGTGGAGACAAAGGAGCTCCTGCAATTGTCTACAGTGCTCCAGCGATACACGCGATGAACAGTGCAGAAAACACTTAAAAAGTATCTGATTAAATTTGCGCATAATACAGCATAAAACACTCTGCTAAATAAAAAAAAATATTACCTGATACATCAGCGACTTCCTGTTGTTACTGTGTCGTTTGATCTTTATTATGTCATTTGTGTGTAACCATATGGCATTACATTGCGCTCAAAGCTGGCAACGACGCCACACAAGTGCCGTAAAAGTGAAGCCTCTTTTTTCGCGGTAATCTATGAGCTCACACAATTTATTTTGTAACGACGTCATAATCCGAACTACATATAATCACTAGCACTGAGAACATACATACGCTCGGATAATCAGATAGTTACACCGAACGTTATGCTGGAAACGCAGGTTTCAGAAAAACGCAATAAGATGGTGTTATGCCGCTCATCCATTTTAAATGTTGGCACTGAACAGTGTTTTCAAGGGTCTGAGATGCCATCCACTGCGCTTCTGCCCTTCCAAAGGATCGGCGCACTTCTTCAGTGGGCTTCGTTGAGCACAGTTCCGGTCGGGAGCAGCGGCTACTCACTCGAGGTTGCTCCGCTGGACGTCGAACTCTTCGAAGGAGATGCGCACGATCTGGTCGGGGCTGCCGATGAAGCGGAAGAGGACGCACTCGATGTTCTCCTCGTACGGCACCGGGTAGTTGGGGGAGGTGAACACGCCGTACTCCTTGCCGTACATGTCGTCGTACGTCACGCAGCGGCAGTCTGCGAGGGAGAGTGCACGCCCCATCTCAGTTGTCATAATTGTGGTAAGCCTAACAACTATTCACCGCTGGACAGAGGTCTGCCCATTTGAATCCAGTCAACCCCGTACTTCGCCAGCTGCGGCCACTTCATTCAAGCACTTCCTAATCTCATCCACCCACCTGACTCTTTGAAGCCCTCTGCCGTGCTTGTCCTCTCTTGGAACTGACTCCGCTATCTTAAGAAAATATTGACTTTATTCTGTTCACATTACATTGTCCGCTGACGCCCATTTCTTCTTCTTGATTTCAGCTAACTTATAATTATCTTGTGTGGTTCCCTGCATCATTCTGCTCTCTTCCTGTCTCTTAATGTTACGCCGGTCATTTTCCTTTCCATAGATCGCTGCCGGTGTCCTCCACAACGAACTAACTTTATTTGTGCAATGCCGAAAGACGTCACCGGAATTATGAGACCTATTATGAATGTATTTGGTTCCTACTAGCCTTGTTGTTTGCCTTTAATCATAGGTATTAACATAATTAATGATATAACGATTTGGTATTAACTAGCCCTGTTATATGCGCTGATTAATCGCATTTCTTGTGCAGAAGGACAGCTTCTTGTTAGAATACTAATCAGGAGCTGGCACCAATGAGTCAATTTATTTTAAAAATAAGCTTGAGTATAAGGGTGAATTTTATGAAGTATACCCGGTTTAATGTGTGAGAAGTGCCTCTAGCGAAAGAGTCGCTGTGCGACGCAGTATATGAAGAAATATCGCGTGACAGCCAGCCAGAGCTGGGAAAGATTATGAAATGCATTAAATCCAGTAACACCAAAAAAAATTGAAGAAATAAGACTTAGACACGAAGAAAAACTTGAGATGCATTTGAGTAATCGCGCTTCAGAAATTTTAGCCAGTACAACTGCGCAAAGTGTTAAGGCCCTTTAGGGTCATCTATTTCTTTAGGACTACATCAACGAAAAGAAATGTAATGACATTTCGCGCTGATTAATAGAAAGTTTGGAAGTATTGTGCTTTAGAAATGTACAGTCAGGGACAAAAGTCTCTGGACTGCGTGCTTCGTAGTCGATAGCTCTATATTAGCCGCCGGCTGGACACCACGTATGTGGAGGTGAAAGAACAGGATTTCGACTTTGAGTTCAATAAGCGTGGCCTCGAGCTGGCGGCCGAGCTATCGGCTTCGTTTAGCAATCATGCGGTTCATAGAATTTTGTCCCCGACTATGCGTGCCTGCGTCTCTGACAATGGCTAATACGTGCGCAGAACAACGAAGGCACATGATAGGCCAAAAACTAGGAAAAATAAAATTATAACTACAAGTTTGAGGACGTAAAATGAACGAGTGGGCTGAAGAAAAAAGCGAGATAAAATACCCAGAGATTTCCGAAACTAATTAAACCCACGCCTAGCTTTCCTGGGCATCAACAACTAGCGTCGTCTGTTGGACGCCGACAGCGAATACCGCTTAAATCACCGGCGACATTTCAAACTTGTAATTTCGAGTGGACTCGAAAGTTCCGATAGATTCTGCGCAAACCTGGTGATTATAACGGTCGACTCCACCTGATCGTGGCAAAATCTTTCCAATAAAGTGCTACTGCGCTCACACCAACTATTTCCGACGGCTATAGAAAATCATTTGGCTGTATCGAACATATCAAATATTCGCAATAATTTTGAACGTTCAGCGCCACACGGCAAATGGCGTCAGCTGTGGGAACTTGAA
Source organism: Amblyomma americanum (assembly GCA_030143305.2). Lineage (NCBI taxonomy): Eukaryota > Metazoa > Arthropoda > Arachnida > Ixodida > Ixodidae > Amblyomma > Amblyomma americanum. The sequence goes on from JARKHS020031077.1 coordinate 52,496, forward strand.
CTGTTCTCCAGATTTTCTGAGCTTTCACTACGTTAGGAATTTTTCAATTAATGCATTGAAGAGCTGAATTCATTTAGAATCTCTGAACCCTTAGGGTCAGACTGGCTCGTCATTGCTACTGTCTATAATGTTTGCACTATTAGTTCTGAATGAATTTTATAACTATATTAAAAAATTATTATTTATTTGTTTGTTTATGGTAAGCGCCTATTATTTTTTTATTACTCCTCGAAATAAAAATTACGAAGGAATATTTATTTACACATACATAACTTGCATAGAGAGGGTGAACCCCCCTCAATTATCAAGGTATAAGTCAGTTGCCTTTCATAATTGCAAAACATGGTTAGCTTCAGTGCTTTTCACGCCCTATTTTTCTTCCTGTGAGTACTTCGTGAGCCCTTAGTGAGCGTTTCAGATTAAGTTCGAAACAAGCAAACGACACGCAAGAACACAATACCAAACTTTACTCACGAGCGCTGAGCCCCGACACTGGCAACACTTGCAGCGCCTGGTACCATAGCAGCAGGAAGAGCTGGAAAAGTTCTCCGCACAGCACCTGCGAAAGAAATTATAGCGTACGTTGAGATAGCGAAGTCGTAAGGTGCGCATTTAAACACGACAGCCACGCTTTTACGCTGCCTTACAGGCGTAAAGGCTCGTAATACTAACGCGATCCGCAAGTGTTTGATTCTTTACACGCAGTCAAGAAGAACAAATAAAGCATTTTGGCCAGATTTGGCAGTGGACAATGCATATGATTAAAAAAAGGAAGTCAACCAAATTGCGGAAAGGAAGACACATCCACTTTTTAAGCCTAATTAGCATATGGAAGATTTTAATATTTAGTCTCTACAATGCATACCTTAAATGATAAACAAATATGACACTATTAAGTTGGTAAAGAGTGTCTAAGAAACTTAGAATTCGTCGCACGCAGCTATTAACCCAAGCGCTTGTTCCTTGATGATCCCATTGCCAGTATATACAGACTTCTTATGAAATTAATTTTTTTTGAGGAAAATGAAAAATTACGCACAGTCGGAAATGCCACTGCCCGCTTAATTTAGTTTAAAGGTAACAGAAGCTTACCGCTAATGTAAAGTCGAATCTTAAATGAAACAAAAAAGAAAAGACAATTGTTGTGTAAAGTTTGCTTTTTAGCAATAACACTTATACCGCGTCAAAGCACGCTTTACAGAACGGTACAAACGTGCATGTTTGCAGCTTTCAGAGAGAACTTTTAACCTGAAAATCAATAATTTGCCTCTTTTTTCTTTTTCGATAGATGCACAAAGAAAGAAAAACAGAAGTTTCCAGTTTTTCACGTCAGTATCTATTCATCGGAGAAAAATAAACACCGCATTTCGAACAGCCTAGCGTAGAACTGCCTTACGGTCGAGTCTTTGTGCTAGCCGATTGCAGTAACGCCTGACTCTCACGTGCAACGAGCAAATGTAGAAGAACTTCTTGTGCAAACAAAGAGTGACGGCGCAATCAGGAATGTCGCGCCTCTTCAATTAAATTGGCTGCGCGTCGGGCAAACACGGAGGCGACGCCCCCTGTTGAAAGGGCCAAACATCGCGGTGCGCTCAAGGGGCGATGATGGGAAAGAGCACACAACGCGCAACAGAAAGATTCGATCGACCCGCTTCAAATGCGCCACAGTCTTCGAGAAACGCCGACAGAGGGCGGCCGCCGAGTGATGAGAGCTGCTTCCCTGAGATGGCGCCACTGCATCCGGGGAAGCGGAGGCCGGGTGCGCGTCGCACCTTTCTACGCTTGCCCAGAGAGGGCGGTTTATATCTGAAATTTCTGAATGCGCGGAACTATACGTACATGTGCACATGAGCTGTAATTTTTGCGCAGGCAGGGAAAAATGTACGTGATTTACTTTAGGCAGATAATGCGCTCAAGATTTTTTTCCATGTTTTTAAGGCATGGCTGCCGCTTCAGGTACGTTGGCTCCTTTAGAACTTCGAGTACATTTCCCCTTCTCCTTTAGAACTTCGAGTACATTTCCCTGTCTCCTTTCTCCCCTCCTTCTTTTTTGTTTCTTTCATTACAATCCTGTCCATATAGGCTTTCGTCTGTTTTGCGGTGGTCGCGTTTATTTACCTTCGATTAATCTCGTTATTCTTTAGTGACCTTACGGTTTAGTGACCTTACCTTACGTAGCCGACCTCAGCGGCGGTTGCAGCAAAAAAAATCGGACGGCTCTTAACCTACCCTTAAGAGTACAATGCCATAGAATTCGAGATTCTTTCTGCGTAACTGCTCGTTCTCTTTCATAGAATCATATTCAGAGTTATGGAACCCAGGTTGCTCTTTACAAGCCCCCGTAAGGCTCATTGTTGCACAGATAGGTCGTCGGCAGGCTATCTATCTTTCAACCAATGAGCTTATGTGCAGTACGTGCGACGGTGTGAAGCTGGTAATAACACTGATTTTGAATTAAGGTTGTCCACAACCTGTCCAACATGGCAGGCTTTCCAGGTTTGCCCGCCGTGGCTGGTTGGCCACCTTCATTTTCGTGACATGGACGGACGGACATACGCCTGCTTTTCGCGTGAACGGGACCTGTAAGGCTGTCGCATTGATTCAAAAGCGGTAATGACTTAGAGAAGGTCGCCGTTCGTGACTCTGATATTCTTAGCTGGTGTGTGGTTGTACGCCCTCAAGATGTTTCAATTTACTTGTAACCTTGTGAAAGGGCGATAAAATGCCGAAGTAGCAACTGCTACCCATGCCTCATAACGAATGTGCCACTTAGTTTTTATTCCGAAGGAGTTGACTTTCCTGTCGGCATTTCTATATCTCTGAAATCTACAGGCACTCGCCCTATAAGGACGACCATTGCCACCGACAGAGCGCATGGTATGTTCGTGATGCTTGACGATCGACATGACTCCACGTGACGTTCATTTTACATTTCAAGAATGTATTTGTGGACGCGCTCTACTCGTTCAGTAAAACTCCGTCCAGTACCGCCAGTGACAATCAAATCCGCATACTTATGGTGGGGCTGGCTTAACGTCTCTTTAAAGCTCAAACTAATGAAAAAAGTCATTACGGCAGCGATGCGCTGCCGAGAGCGGGCTGACGTAAACATGCTGAGCACCTTTCTGGTGTGCGGTGAGTGTGTGGGGGTGGGAAAGTAAAAAAAAAGGCCAAGCGTTGCAGCGAATGTCTGAACTTATTTGCGCCGAAAATTATGTGCGGGAAGCGCGCTCAATTCGGTGAATTCCCAGAATTAAGTGTTCCGCATATGAGAGTACGTGCATATTAGAAAAGAAAACTGTACTGACGCCCGGAATAAAGGCAGTGAAGTAATTCTATGTAGAAAATCTAGATTCCACCCTTTTCTGATTATCTTCTGAATATTTTTGCTCGCACACAGGAAGCAATGGTCATCATTTAAAAGGTTTTCTTTTACTTTAAGTGGCCGCAAGGGGCATACACTAATCTCGAGTTCCAGACAGGAGGGGGGATAGAAGTCACGAATGGCGACATTGGAACGACGCCTCAGAAAAGAGTTAGCTGCTCTGTAATTTTGCACTACGCTGGCTCCAATGACTTACCTTCTATTCTCCTGTTATTATCATTCTATTATTTCACTACCCGTTCCGCTAACCTTCTGTCTTCGAGCTTGTTAGTTCGCGTTTTTTAAAGTTTATCAGACTCTAGTGTGCAGTTATATGCCTGCCTAAAATGTTTCAGTTTCTTTGGCAAGGCGCAAGATATAATATATTCGGGATGACAGAACATTGATCAAGTGGGTTGCAGCTTTCAGCGCAAGTTGGTTTGATCTTGCACACCAGAGTTGCGATAGAACTTTTAATGCTGCTGTTTTATTTTCAGAATAACGTGAAATAGAAAGCGATGAGTGACGCCGGTGCCAAGTTTCTGCACTCTCGCTACCACACAACCGGAAGCCGTTTTTCGTCTTTCTCGAAGGCCAGCAGGCATTGGCAGCCAATTTCGGATGAAATAACTCCGCAGGCAGCGGAAACTGCTTGCACAATCTGTCAAAGTCGGCGGATTGCGAACATTTATCTGTTTCTCAACTGATTCCGTGAGAGGACAAAACGGCTTCGTGTTGCAGTTTTTGTCGTTTCTACTTCGCGGTGCTCTCTCTGGAAGCTTCCACCGTAAACTATGCGAGCCTGGACGCAGGAGTCAGGTAGAACCTTTCCGGAGTTAGGAGACTGGTTGAGATAAAGTAATAAATGCTTTTACAACATCCACAACTGTGATACGCACCAAGCTACAAGTGGCCTATCTATATGCGAGCTGTTACATTCTACGCTTCGAACGTGCTTTTGATCGGCGCACGTCTGTGAGGTGAAAACAAATTGCTCAAGTTTATGCTTCTTGCATGTTTCTTAATCGCGAGTGAGTCAGTAATTGCTCGCGAACACGGTAGTGATAGAGAGAGAGAGCAAGAACTTTATTGCGATGCAGCCTTAAGCGTTGAGGATATCCTGTGCCATGGTCGCCCAAGCCATCTAGTATGTCAGCTGGTCTGAGGCTAGCCAGAATTCCTCTCCAAATCCCCTCTCTCTCTCAATTTCGAATACCTTAGCAGCATAAAAGTGATAACTGTCGCGCACTGTGTTTCTTTTCTGAACTGGGGAGGCAGAAGCAGGCACTAATACGAAATATTATGAGTAGTTTTAACTAGTAATAAGGTTCAAAGGAAAGAAATGGCAAATATTACCGAAGCACGTATAGGGAGAGAAAAATAATTGTTATTTAGGGTAGAAACTTGGGCGAGTCGGTAATGGTGATCCACAGTATGTGAGGGTAGCGCAAAACAGGAGAAGGGACAAAGAAAGACGTACACAGACAGGCGCTATGTGTTGTGTGCGTCTTTCTTTGTCCCTTGTCCCGTTTTGCGCTAACTTCACGTATTCTGTGATTTAGGTTTTTTAAACCGTGGAAAACTTTGAAAATTAAGGAACTTTTTTTCGTTAAGTCACTTTGTTATATTTTTTTCAACTTTTGCGAGGCTTAGTTACTTCAAAAATGTGGCCTGGAAAAAGAAAACAAACAAGGAGGCTTATGTTTCTAGGCGTTGTTAAGTCCACGGAAAAAAAGGTGATCTTCATAAAGAGAAAAGAGTGGACATTTATAACTTCTTTATTTTCTATCTACTGCGAACTTTCAACGACTTGCTATATACGTAGACCGACACCTTTGTCAATGTCAAGCCTGCATAACGGGAGGCTGATTACCTAAGCGCTCCTCATGATATATGAATCATGCAATAGATCATTTTATTCACGCCGCGCGGCCACTAGGGTTACCATGTCGGAAACTTCTGGCAATGATTAAGCGTTTCGATAATTCTTCGCAACGTTAAGCAGTCACCGTGGCATTGACAAATATAGCCTTGGTTATGTTTGGTGGTATGTTTTACAACGTTCTGCGGATATAGCTCGAAAAAAAGTATAAAAGGGCACAATGATAGCGGTACAAATCTGGTCGCGAAAGAAAGCGCCTGTGATAACCAGATTTTAAAAGGCTCATTCTAGAGTCTCTTGATTCAACCTTCGTAGTTTACGCCCCTCTCCTCTATTTTAATACGTTTTTCTTCACAGAATATGAGTAAAGTCCGTTTTATATGCTCCGAGGCACAGACGGTTAAAGGATTTCTTGACGCCATGGCCAAAGTAGAAAAGATGAACATAATTTTTATATAAGCTTTGGTGCCTTGCTTTCGACAACTGTTGTCATGATGCCTTTCTTGGAGGAGGTTTTTTGTCATTGCTCCTTAGAAATTCGCTCTCTTCATCCTTTTATTTGTTTAATTTATTAGAATGAGTAAATTTCTGCACCATAGAATACTCTTAAGTCATTTCCGGTGCTCTGGTGATTGTTTTCTTTCCCCGGGGCATGTTTGAAAGATGAGGTTACCATAGTATGCAATCCTTTACTTAAAAAAGTCCTTTTTGAAACTTTCTGTTTCGTAAAAAAGGCTCCGGTAGGCGTGTTTCTTGATAAGTGAAGTAACTGAATAATCAAAGAAACAACACAAAATTAACTGGTATTGAAGCCGAGTACAAAAATGACGAAGAAAACTAAACATTGATGAATATTTGTAGCATAGCTTGGACGAGTGAGTGACATGCAGATACTGATAAAACTTAATCTACTTTCATGGCTTCATTGTCATGGCCTGCCCAATAAGAGTGAGAGTTTTTTTTATTTTTGTGGCAACGTCGCCGCGTTGCGTGATGTGCGTTAGAAAGTTCTACTCCCTTAGAATAATGAATTTCATGGACGCTGAATTTTGCCTTAATCGAAAGGAAGCGATCGAATTTCCCGTTTACACGGGCAGTTCTAACTGCATTTCAGTTTAACGGCAGTTGAGTTTTTCAACTTAACTTGATCTGAACAGCTAAATGAACTGCAGCCAGCTGCAGTTACACAGCACGGTACACGAAACTCAGCACATCCCCTGGATTACGTGATCATGCTAGGAGCGGGCAGTTTATGAATAAAAATATGCTTATACTCTAGTATTTCTAACTTTAAATATTCATTCTATATTTTATTCCGTCGTTTGTGAGTTTCTGCGCAAGTTTTGGGTTTTCTGCTGACACTCTTATGATGAAAATTGCTTGACAAGTTCACAGTCGAGCACTTCCGCTCCCAGCCGGCAAGGACATTCTTGAGACATCTATTCCTGCCGCTGCACTCTGTAATATCGACGATTACAACCTGTCATTGAATTGAAATATGTTTGCCTGCGTATTTTTGATCAATCATTTTTGGGCACAATTCTTTGCGATGACCCATGTTTGGTGCACGATACGTTCAATTGCTGATAATACATGATAACCAACTAGGTGATGATGACGATGTGGTGATTTTTATGAGAATTCTAACACGATGTGGTGTTGTATAGTTTGTCTTGGGACAGTGTTTTTTCCTGTGGAGACTATGTTATTAATACATCGACCGAAATTAACTACAACGTCGCCCGAAGGCGGCACCAAACTTTTTTCAATACTTCTTTCAGTAATGACTTTGGTAGGCCACTTTTTAAACTTGCTGTTTTCCTTGAACCTTTCATTTGTCGAGTTCAGTTTCTCTTCTTGCTTCGCCTCCCCTTCCAGTTCGCATTTATCTTCTCTGTCCTCGCGCTCGCTTCAGTGCGAGCTGCCATTTCGCTGGCACGTTTCAACTCCGCATATTTTTTTCATCTCGCCTTCTAGTAGGAAGTGCCTTCCAGCGCGAGCGCTGCTTCTAATAAATCACCCTCATCTTGCTCCATCTCGTGTATTGACTCTATATCTTCCTCTCTTTCCCTAAAACCTACCCTCTCCCTTTTCCAGGGACCCTCTTCTTTCAACTTCGCGCTCGGTATTTCTTCCATTCCTTCTCCCGCTTTCGTGTCTTCTCTTTCTCGCCTCCTTCTCGAGCTCGTTTAGAGTGCCATCGATGCTATTCGCGAAGCAAGGGGAAGCAGAAGCAGCATTCGCCCCATCAGACAAACTGGCGCCCTTCAACCCGTGCCAGCCATACACCCAAACTGTGCGAGACCCTAACGTCCTTTGTTGCTCGGCTCTTTCTCGTCTCCGAGCTCATCCGGCTCCTCCCCATCTAGCACAAGGATCTATTTACACGCAGCCGAGGCTACACGGCAGGGGCGGATTGGGGAGATGGGGAAAAAGGGCTGCAGAGAATAGCAGGATACGCGCTCGCTAAAGGGGCCGCCGCATCCAATCTATGCGCAGACACTGCTCTGCCCCTGAGTGCCCGCCGCGGTGTGTAGGGTCGCACGCCACGTACTGGTCGCCGTCAGGTCCGGCGTCATTAAGGTGTCTCAACGCCTTTTCCGCTTCGCGCATCCCTTTTCCCTCCTTCGACATTCTTTTCGCGCGGCTTGCGGAGCAAAGTCTGTACAAATAGGGCCGCGTCCGTAGCGGTTTGCGCTGCTATCTTTTCTCTCTCGGCCAGGTTCTGCAAAGTTGCTAGGCCGGCAATCTAGACTTATTGGGCGCTCCGCGAAGAAGCGCTGCACCCTTGGAGAATGAGGCGCGCCACGTGGCATGTCTATTTCTTCTTCATTTATTTTTCGTCTTCCTCCTCTTCAAAGCTCATCTCAATGATATGAATAACTTGCCATTTTACGTACGCGGCTGTGTATGCAGAGTATGTATACGTATCTTTGTAGGAATTTGTACCCTTATAGTGGCAAAGGTGCCCCCCCTGATGTTATCCAGGTAAATTATGCAGCGCAAAAGCAAAATAAGGTCTGCGAAAATCAAGTTTGCACGCCGTGGAACACATTTATGCCTTAGAGAAACCCCTAACTTCGAATCCAAGTTTAAAGACGTGCTCTACACAGAACAGTGTTGACTATAGTATTCCAGGAATATCTGATATTCCTGGCCCTAAATTAGCGTAATATGTGCCTAGCACATACAGACTGAGTGTGCACAATTTTCGTCAAAAGGTTTAGGCGAAGGGATTTGTTAATGAGACATGCAATGGGGCGCTCTAACCATACTTTTGGAACTCCAATGCTTACGAGACGAGATAACCAGGAGCGCTTCAGAGATATGGAGTGTTGGTGACAACAAGTGCCCTGGAAATTTCGGCCGTTACTTTGCCTAATCAGATAAGGAAACTCGAGTGTTATAATATTTGCGCGCTCTCATTCGCTGAGCACAATGTTGCTTCATCAATACCATGCGGCATCTTTCGTAGCGTCGTTTAACACCGCACGCAAACATTGTCAAAACTATCTGAAATCACTTGAAGCTTGCCAAAAGAGTCCTTTACTTTTGAAAGCACGCAAAAAATCTCACTTTAGATGGTTGGTTCTTCTTTCTTTATCCACTTTCTCCCGACTTCCTCTCCCCCATTGACCAAACACTGGCCGTTAGGTTAATATGTCAGGCTTGGGCTTATTGCTCCACTTCCTCTCTCCCACACTCACACACATATAGAGCAGACATAGTATATCACCATCTTTTGATTGTTACACATGTCAATGCAGATCACACGGGCAGGACACAGTTTTAGTGCAATTATAGTGGCCGTGCCTCGCATTTACACGTTTTGTGTTGTCTGTTTGTTTGAAGTCGATTTTGCTGCAGGCTGCTCACCTGCCCACCAGGTGGTGGGCAACCTGCTCCAGTATTTTACCCTTAAGCGATAAAATAGTTACTAATAATCGCCACTGATCAACAGAAATTAAAAAAAAAATCCCCATTCTCCTTGGTTTTTGTGGCTGTTGTGGCTAGAAAATTACTTCTAAAGCAACAGATTCTGCTTTATATATATATATATATATATGAAGCAGAATTTGTTGCTTTAGAAGTAATTTTCTTTACGCAAATTATTAATCTAAGTAATAATACCCCACTGATAAGCACAACACATTAGAAAAAAAATAACGTTCCCCTATGCACCTTGGTTTCGGTGACTGTTGCCTCCCTTTGCATATATATATATATATATATATATATATATATATATATATATATATATATATATATATATATATATATATATATATATATATATATATATATATATATATATATATATATATATATATATATATATATATATACATATATACATATACATACACGCACACACTTAGGAACCTGCCTGCCGTGTCAGGCGGCAGCTCATTTAATCATGAGAGACTGCTCGGGTCGCAACCCAACACAAGCAACCCATGTCCCGCCGATGGCAGCACCTGCCACAGAAGGTCAGCGGCGCACCGCATGACCGCTGCACCACTGCGCCAGGAGGGGTAGGAAGACTCCAAGGGATCCATGATTAGAGAAAATGACATATTCCGCATGTATGGACATTAATTCATTATCGCTATCCGAACAACTGCCATTCGTGAAGACTGTATGTGAACACCGGAACCGAAATGAAAGCCGAACTGCTAGCGCACTTAATTAGCATTTGGCCTAAGTGTGCAAACTGATCATCTTTTTTATTTTTGTCGGCCGCTGAGGTGCCGGTCTACCCGAATGACAGGCTATGTGAATAACAAGCCACTAAATAGCTGTAGCTGCACTTCTAATTAGTTTGTAATGAGAAACTCGGCGCTGGTTTGTTTCTCGCGAGAACAGTTGGCTTTCACTGCGCGTTTTATACTTTTCGTGCAAATGAGTATCGAAGCTTGAAACGCAGTGTTATCGGGAAACCTGCCAGCTTGCAATAAAGGACAACTCCTGGCAACGTTTTCTGCTCCCCTTCTCCATTTTATGCGATAGGTGAAACGTTGGGACATTTACTGGTCGTCGCTAAACTTGTACTTTGAACACATCAGCCATTACTTTCATGAATATTTCTATTGTAAGAAGCATGTGCCACCACAGAGCTCCCGTCTGATTAATTGCTTCCATTTCTACATTTGTTTCTGCCACTGCAGGCGTGATAATAAACGAAGTGGGCTGACAGTAGGCGATAATTGACCCTCAGCATCCGCACAGTGTACACGTCGGCGCTGGATCCACGTCCCATCGGGTGAAAACTTATCTCAACTCCCACGAGATATCGTTCCGAGCGGCGATGAGTCGCTACGAAGCTTTCGCACGAAATATTTTAACTCTGGGCGTTTAGTTAAGCAAGCCTTGCTATTGCTTGCATTACGGAGCATAGCCTTCGTGTCAACGGGCGGCTGAAAAAAGAACGTGACTATGATGACTGGCAAAACTCGGGTACGGCTTCTGTTCCCAAAGGCGTATTCACGACTGTGCGTTGCAAATTGGCCCAACGCGGATGCAGAGGAGCATTCGTTACTGACAGGGAATGATGAGAGATTCCGGAATGGATGGTTTTTCAGGGAGTTGCTATTCCAAATTAAGAAAAAATGAGAGAAGCGAGAAGCAGTTAACACGCGCTCTCACTTATGGCGCGTTCAGTTTCATATATTTGATCGAAATAGTTGAATTTGAGACATGACTGCGCACTAGTTAACACAGCGTACCCGCACAGATGAAGACATTACTCTGTTTCGTCCCTTGAAGTGCGTTCAGCTCCTTTAGATAAGTTTTACATAGCACTAGAACGGTGTTGTTGGCACAAGCAGAAGAACCTACGAGTAGAAACGAATAAACTTACCTGCTAAGTGTTGTTATGATATTACTTGAATTTATCATGCAATATTCTCGGGAAACCAATTGATCATCTTGGATAAGGCGTAGCATAACTTGTAAAAGAAAAAAAAACACAAGAGAGAAGAAAGGGCAACACTGAATGTACGCGAATCATATCACTCGCTGGGTATGTGAACATCGAAACACAAAGAGTCGCTTATGAAATTTCTACCTTAAATTTATTGTGAGTTTAAGAAAACACGCTAATTACTGGCGGGACAACTACCTTGTCGGTCACGATACTAGCTAGAAAATTTCATAACGTTGTGCTGCCAAGATTTGAAATTTGCTTCAGGAGGATTACAATGCCCTACAGGTAGGCTAATTTATCAAGAATAAGCCGATGAAGCAAGCATACGCTAAGGCACTGCCCGAGTATCTATGCCACGTGGCTTCATTAGGGCACGGGCCTTGCAGAGTTGTGGCAGCGTCGAGTTTTCGAAATCAGCGTGTAGGGAATGCCAACTGGAATTAGGCGCGATGCTATAGCAAGCCCCACCGGGTACACCAAACTTTCACTCGGCCGAGCTGTGGCTAAGCCCCCCTAATGAAACTCGGCTCCTTTCCTTCGAATTACCTTGCGCACCAAGCTTCGACAGCGGGCTCGTGGCAGAACCCCTGGCCCGTCGAGGAAATTAAAGTCGACCTAACTGGAAACTGTAGCACCTCCAGGCTCGCCAATTTCGAAGCAACCTCTGCAACCATAGTGTAGCGCTGGTTGGCTGCCACTTAGTGTGGAAGCAATGTTTCACGACTGAAAAAGGTAAAGAAAAATTTTCTTACCTGTATCAATTTCGGCACATTGCTTCGTATGAAAAAAAAAACAACAATGATACTTTCCACGATAAGGAACGAGCAAACGAACTTGCTTTATGTTAATTGTTTTCAGTGGATATTTGAGTAGTGTTTAATTACAAACTTTTTTTTCTGACTGCAGCGGTGGCCTAGTCGTTTGAGCATACACCTCACAAGCGGGAGGTGTGAGGTTCGATCCCCAGTGCCACCAGGTACCCACCAGTGATACAATAGGTACAAGCTCTCTCCTTCTTGGTTCTCGGCTTCTTTAGGGTGAAATGCTTGGGAAATGGGTCTTTTACCCCACATTGAGAAAAACAAAAGTCCTGTGCCATGGCCCTCTTTGGTCACAGATGCCATTGCGCCATAAAAATTCATCGTCATTCATTCAATTATAAATATTTCTCAGTTCGCTGGGGCTCCATTTTTGCGCAGCCGCACTAATATCGCCTTGCTCTTTCACCTAAAAAAGAAAAGCAGTTGCCGCCACTTGTTGCAAGCCCACACAAGTCTTAGTTCGAAAAAGCTAATAGGAACAAAATAAAGCTTTTAACCGGCCATCACAAATTTCATTACGATACTGACGTTACCTTGGAACGCAGTGAGCAGGAACCTTTTAAAGTCCATCTTAAAATATGTCACGTTAAGTGCAAATACAAAAATATCTAGCTCGTCTCAAAGGCACTCAGAGTACAAGTTACCGCCAATAAGTTGTGTTTTCGGAATTTTTTTAAAGATCTCTTTTACCACTCTAGTTGTCGCTCTTGAGGGAAGCTCTCAAACGAGGACTGTCAAAAACAGTGAGTCCTACTTCGCCCTGCATGTGCAGAGAATTTATTCCAGTGAAACGAAGGGAATGCCTGCGTATTTCTTGTGCCCAAATTAGTCAGTGGCCGATGTCCATCTTCTTATCTTCTTGACACAAATCGCTGCTGTTATCTTCTTGCAGCCTTTCCGTCAGCTTTGTGTCTTTGAATGACCACACGACAAATATGTTCTGAGGCAACAAATAACGTGATAAAGAGAAGAAACAAAGCAGTGCTATTCCAAGTGGCACCATAGTTATTTTTCCCTGAGCCGAATTGTGAATACTCGCAATTGCCGAATGTATTCAAGACAGAAAACGGCGCGAAAAACGGGAAAAGAAGAGAGAAGCAACACACACAGCACCGAACTTACAACTGAGTGTATTTCATGCGAAAGCGGAATAAATACAGGAAGTACACATAAAAACTTAAGACCATAATATAAGATTGATATGCGAAGAGACGGCACGCTCAAGCACTTGTCACCTCTCGTGCGGATGACGAAAGCTTCGCACAGTTCTCGTTTTTGTTGGCTTGCGTACGTGCGCAACACCTTGCTTTTGTTGAACTGGGGAGTGCATTTGACTGTTGTCACATGCTTGGCGAGTGTGATCCCTCTGCCTACTCTGACATCATTAGCGTGCTCTCTTAATCTGTCATTTAAGCAGCGGCCAGTCTGGCCAACATAAGTGGCACCACATGACAGAGGGATTTCATAGATCACATTGCTTTGCCAGTCAACATATTGCGTCACGTGCTTAGTGCTACAGGATTCTCGCTTTTCCTCTGCCCCGTTTACTTTCCTGCACAACCTGCGCAATTTGTTGGGTGCCGAAAACACTACACGCACACCACCTCGTCCCGTAATCTTTTTCAGCCGATGGCTGACGCCATGGACATAAGGGATGGCCGCTGTCTTGACCGAACTTGACCAACAAAAACGAGAACTGTACGAAGCTTTCGTCCTCCACACGAGTGGTGACAAGTGCTTGAGCGTGCGGTCTCTTCGCTTATCGAGTATAGAGATAGCCTTTTTAGATATTGACCTGCAATAGTATCAATCTTATATCATGATGTTCTTTAAGTTTTTATGTGTACTTCGTGTATTTATTGCGCATTCGCATGAAATACACTCATTTGTTAGTTCGGTGCTGTGTGTGATGCCTCTCTCTTCTTGACCCGTTTTTCGCGCCATTTTCAGTCTTCAATCATGAAGCAACTTGCCCAACAATCCTCTCTTTTGCCGAATGTATATATTTGGGCATTATATGTAATTAAACAAGTAGTTAGAAAAAATCTGTACATCAGAAAGCTCTGCCCCAAAAGGTCAGATTTGATCCAACATTCATCTAAAGTGTCCCCACAGCGGAGCAACCGCATGAAATGTAACGCAAAACTAGTTGTGCCAGAAGCTAGTAAACGTGTTCACTTGCATTCACCTCGGTGTTACTGGATGATATAGCGGCGCCCGCTCATATGTTTGTGTTAATGAGCCTCTGTGGCCAATATTAACTCGTTTCATTATGACCTCCTTCATTTTTTCTTCATTGGAAGGAAGGGAAAAGGAGGCACATTAAAACTGTTAGCAAATATGTCTTCTTACGTGCAATTGAGAAAGGGGGAGCTGTACTCCTCTGCGGAAAAGTCTTGCTTTTTATTAACAACGTTTGGTCGCCATTCCTTGTTTCTTTATTGTTACACGAGAGCGCTAAAGACGAATCTCAGCAGCGTGTGATTATTTGAGATCTGCGGAAATGTACGTGGAGTAATTCCGTTGTATTTTTCTTCCCGTACAATGGGAATACTGCCGACTAGTGCACACATCCAGGCGAGGACTCAGAAATTAGGCGTCGAGCATAACATAAATTTAGCCTTGCAAATGATTTTATTGGGGCGTTCTGAGTGGTCTCCTTCCTTGCAGCCATGACAGCGAGAGATAAACTTTTTCCGAGAGCGCCACTGAAAACCCTTTATTGCACATGCTTAGTTCTAGGCAATGACTGCTCCGAAACTAACACCTTTACTTCGTTGCTAGTCTGGAGTGTCGTCACCAGACCTGCCTTCTGCTTAAAGTCCTCATTCATGTCGAACAAGGTTGGCGTAAAAAATGAAGAAAGTGAGGGCTGTACTTCGTTTTACTGTCGTCTCGTTTTTTGCTTGATACAAGTCTAAGTGGTGGTCGTTAGTCAACTTAAAGTCAGCGTCGACGCATTCCCAGCTTGCAGGTGCTGGAGGTAGAGGCGCCAAATTAAGTATTTCAGAAAAAGTGCTTCTCTTCCTTATGCAGCACACATAGGCAGCAAAACAAGTTCTATATTTTCCCATTCTTCGTTCTTCGCCTCTCGGTGAGTGCATCATCCCCCTGGTTTTCACTCTGGTAGATGCACAGCGCAGCGGTCATGGAAGCGGCGAAATTGCTCCGACAGTAGAGGTACAGACAAGCGGTCCCACGTCGAGAGTCGTGGCCAGTGCATCTCGGACACTACGGATCGGCGCAGCGCGACTAAAAGCTGCAGCCGCGGTGGCGGCCACCGAGGCACCGTCGGAGACCAAAATAGGCAGGCGTCAATTAAGCCCCTTCTAATGAAACCCGACCGCCTCCTCCTCCAGCTTCGGTGCCCCGCTTCCTTTCCCGCTGCTGCATGCAGTGGCTCTTTCGTGCCTCAACGCGCCTGGGCGAAACATAGTTTCCAGCGTGATTGCAGGGCGGCGGACTGCTTGTGTAGCCATGGCTGCACGCTTCCCCCCTTCTCCGTATGCCGGCGCAGCTGCAGCTGCCACGTGACGGCGCGAGGGAAATGAAGTTTGGCGCACTGCCGGTGTTTTCGTTGCCGTGGAGGAGTACGCGATGCCGCTGCAGTGCGGGCCTGGAGTGGATGGAGGCTTTCCGCACGGCCTCGTCGAACGGAGTGGCGCTTGCGCTTATTGCTTGCATGGACTACCAGGCTGAGTCGGCGAGAAAGTTATGGCCATGGACGCGCGATTTTGCGGCAGTGTGGCCAGAGACAAAAGACGAAAGAAAGAAAGAGGGGAAGAAGGAAATGAAGGAAGAAAGAAGGAGCGAAGCGAAGGAAGAAGGAAAGAAAGAAGGAAGGAAGAGAGAAAGAAAGAAGGGAAAAGGAAATGAAAAAAAGGAAGAGGTGAAGAAAGAAAAGGAAGAAGGAAAGAAGGGAATAAAGAGGGAAGGAAAGAAACAAAGAAAGAAGGAAGGAAATATTAGTTAAAAGAAAGAAAGGAAGAAATATGGAGAGATAGGAATAAAGAAACGGAAAGAAAAATGATAGAAAAAGAAAGAAAGAAAAGAAGAAAGAATGGAATAAGGGAAGAAAGAAAGTGGAGAAGAGAGGGTGGACAAGATAACCGGATAAATGTTTCGGATCTTTACCCTGAACGAAAAAAGATATTTTATTCGCGCAGAAAAAAAAAATGGGAGAGGCGACTTATAAAACGAAGGATGTCAAATAAGAACCGCTGCGGAAAATTGTAACCCATTTGGCTGCACGACCTTTTCAGGAAAGAGAGCAGTGCCTGGCATGTCTTCAGGGCTGACGAATGCTATGCGGCCACCATTAGAACATTTTCATCCTCTTCACTGTGCGCTCATCAAAACAGTCTGGTGCACAGCACCAGCACTAAAGACCGCAACGATAGCTGTTTACTGAAAACATGCAGCCTAGCTAGCAGCTTGCAACGCGTAATAGCTCGAGTCAAGGATAGGCGAGGTCAGCGGTACAGCGAAGAAATTTGGACAAAATTCTTGGTTGGATAAAGAGGCATTTACCGCCTTTAACCACCCCAGACCACTGTCTCCCGCCCTCCCCCCACCCTCTCCGCTACCTTCCGCTATTCGCTTTAGTCCGAAGAGCCACCCTTTAAAGCAAGCCATATAGTCATTCGCTAGCGCTAGCGTGACTGCTACAGAGGAAAAAGAGACGAGGCTAGGTTGCTCCTGTCTTTTCCACGCTTCTCTTTTTGCTAAATTTGCGTAAACAACATGCCTATTCTTTTGAGCTCAGAAATTCGTCATTTTCTGCAAATATACGCATCAAAACAACGCTGCTATGCAATATGCAGAATTGCCGGTGTTTTGTGGGATGTCAACGCTCGTTAAAGAAGCTCAACTTCCAGAAATTAATCCGGAGCCCTAAGCTACGGTGTCCCTTACATTCCGTGTGTTGATTCGGGACATTTAACACTACATAGCCATTTAAATACGTCGCGTTCTGTCGCTTACGTACTTTACGAAATATGCGCCATAAGATGTTTGCCGGATGTTTCTGAAAGCGTAGTGGCCAGTAGCGCAGAACATGGAGAAAGGCCATAGAGAAAGAACAATTCGATCTATGGCTGCAATTGTTTTGCGTGTGTTCTATATGTAGGCTCAGCCTTTAGTATTATATTTTTATTAACTCTGCCAAACCGCACTTTTGTTCAGGTCGGAAGAGGATATATTGTCAACTTGTTCGCTATAATGCCTCATACTTCGCACAAAGAGTCAACTGAAACGATCTACGCACCGAGGTAGAGAGATCATTGGTGTCATGCTGCTGTCTCTTCCAGCTGGGCTTTCTAAAAGGTCTACGTGTTTACACGTTCCCCGAGCCATTTCTATGTCACTGGCTGTAACGCAACAGCGTTACCACAGGTAATTGCGGACGACTGAGACGGCTGAGTTCGGGAGCTCAGCTCTCCGCCGAGCTCTCCGCAGTCGCTTTGCCAGCCGAAATCTCCGAGCCGTCGTCTGCCGCGCCATCTGACGTCTGGTGGCGCCCTCTGTGGAGGACAAGCCCAGAAACACAAGGAATAGAAGCACACAAAATCATCCCCGACTGCCGTCGCTAAACGCGGTGACGGATCGTAAATACACGGCCTCCGGCTGGAACGAGACCGGCTCGGCTCATTTCGAGTCCAGGCCGCGGCGATGGCCTTCGATGACTGCCGCCGTTGCTCGTACAGCCTGCTTCCTTTATTTACGTTTTTGCTCTCGCCTTCCTCTGTCCTCAGGAGCGGGAAAGCAATAGGCCGCCAAGCAAGCGCTCACTGTTTGTTCAGCATCAGTAGCGCACAGACCAGCGCACGTCGCCAGCCAATATTGCTGATTGCCCAAAGGCTCGACAACTTCGCCTTCTGGAAGCTCTTCGCTTAACGTTATCGACCTTGGCGAGTGGTCCGACGACAGGATTGAAATCGGAACCGCGTGGTTTTGTCCGCAAAGCAAAAACAACATCAACAACCAAAAAACACAAAACAAAGCTTGGGCCAGTCGGCATTACGGAACGAGGAAGCCAATGTGGCAGCTTGATAGAGACAATCACGATGTGCGGCTCGGCTGGCAATAAATGGGGCGTCCACGTGTGTTTCTTGCCCAGGGTCGTAAGGAAAACACATCGAGCTCAAAAGATATTACTGGCGCAGTATTGACAGAATGAATAGCATGCTGACGTTTATTTGTTGAACCTGCGAACTGATCCCTTAAATTACTCTCTATCACTCTGTTACGAGAAAAACCACGAAGCCACGTGTGTTTGAGATAGCCGGCCCGAAAAACGAGATGGTCTACTGATGAGCTTTGTTTGAAACAAAGTTTGTTTGAAGAGTCGAATGCTCGTTGAAGAACAAACCAGAACGGACATCAGAAGCACGCCGGCAATTAAAGGCTGAAGGGGAATGAAGGAGAGATAAAGAGTTGCCGTAATGAAGGACCTTTTCCGAAGGGTGTTGCCCACACAAAGAAATGGTCCTAAGGCAGCTCGTTTTCCTTCGGAACCTGCGCAGCTCGACGCTGAAGTCTGTCGGTATGGGACTTTTCAGAGCGTCTTTCATACAAGTGACGGCGGCTAGTGTGATTGAAAAAGCAAGAGGTCGAATGGAGCAATGCCTCCATTTCCTACGCATTTCATTGCGCTAGATTGCAGCTGTCATACTGCATGTCGCCATCCGCCGATGTGCATGCCAAAAAAAAATGTCGTGTTCGTACCGAAATGAACAACGTAGTGCTCCAGTATGTGTACACAGAGAGACTGATAAGCGCATGTGCATAGGCAGGAACGTCGCCTGATGCTGGTGATGTGATTTACGTGATGTTCACGTGCAAGAGTACGTGTATTGCCCTCTTTAGACTACACGAGATGCGTGAGTCCGAACCTTTGTTTGTGTGAACATCCGCACCATACTCCGACCGCAGCGGGGGCCAAGTGGCTCAGCATATGCGCCTCGCATGCAGAAGGTGCGGGGTTCGATCCCCAGTGTCGCCGGGTACCCGCCGGTGATACAGCGGGTACAGGCTTTCCCCTGGCTTGGGGCTCGCGTATGAGGGGTGAAATGCTTGGGAAATGGGTCTTTGACCCCACCTTGAGTAATCAAAAATTCCGTGTGCCATGGCGCTCTTTGGCCAATATATGCCCTTGCGCCATAAAAATTCATAATCATAATCACAGGACACTGCATGGAGGTCGTCTGACTGTGACATTTCGCCGCCAACCTACACTCCACCGTTATTTCCTTTCTGTCCAATTTCTCATAGTGTGTGGTGCAGCATATCAAATACACATTTGTCCGGCTGACCTCTACGCATTCCCTATCGTTACATATGCCGTGTTAGTCTGTAATAACCATAGCCTGGCACCGTAGATTCTTTTTTACTTTGAGAGCCGTTTATTGGAGCTCTGTGTTGAGTGGCCTTGTAGCTAAAGCCCGTAGTAGTTGGTTTCGTATAAATACGCAGGCAAAGACAGGCGAAGAGTCAAGCCAAGAGAGAGAGAAGTCGAGAGAAGACGTGGTTTGGTTTGGCAGGGCTGGGCTTGGCTTAGCCAGGTGATCAAGCGGACCGGTGCCAAGCCAAGGCAAGCCAAGAGAGAATGAGAGAAAGAGAAGACGAATAAGAAGCAAGGAGTGTCAATATAAGAGAAGGAAAAGGAAGAAGAAAGAGGCAGCGAAGCCAATCCGAGAGAGAAAGGAACAGAAAGAAGAAAAGAAAGACGAATAAGAAGAGAAAGCAGAAGTAAGAATAAGCGAAGAAGGCAGATGCCAAGCCAAGAGAGAGAGAGGTAGAAGAAGATGAGAATTATAAAGAGTAATAGAAAGAACATGAGAGAACGAAGACAAGAAGAAGGAGAAAATAGGGGAACATCAAGGATGTTGCCGAAAGACTTAATTAAGTTGTAGCTTAGTTTAGACAATATTTTTTTCCCCTAGGGCTATATCAGCAGACAGTGGGTCGACCTCAGACTGGCGCGCTTGCCTGACTGGTGGACACATGTTTAATAAACTTGCCTTAAAATGCACAAAAATGGACGATCGAAGGGTGGTGGCGCCGGAGTAGCGAAGAGTGCAGCACGCCATGTGATTGGGCACTTAGATAGTTGACCTTTCCTTCTCTGTCAGCATGCCTCGGCTGCTGACCTGCCTATCACTTGCTTCGGCGACATTCTTACAGACATGCTTGTGCTTAGAAACTTTCGCTATTTCTTGAGCTTTACAAAAAGAGCAGAAGTGCTTAGAAACCCGGCGAACTCTCGACAAACATAGCTAGACCTTCTCAAAAAAAGGAACAAAAAAACAATGGGTTATGTGCAAGCGCACTAAAGGAGCAATGACCCAAGATTACAGAAGGAGTAAGATGATGGGGGAGAAGGTGCCAAAGAAGCACGCCTTTTTTTAGCGCCTTTAACGTTGAGTTATTTTAGTTATTTTTTCAGGGTTTTGGGAATTGAAGCTTTGAAGTGATGTTGAATTATACATATAGGGCAGAAGAAAACAGGAAGTACTTCAATTTTATCGTTCGTCTTTCTCTCTCCCTCATTTCTACGCACTCTGTGGCACGTCTGAGCGTGCCTGCGCAAGCAACAATCTTACTCAATAATTGCACCCTTCACTTTTCTGTTTTAGACGTTGGCGCGCAGCACTCGCTCCCGAAACGTTTTACACCGCCAAACTGCTACGCGCTACGCGAGCTGCTTTCACTTCCAGCTTCCCTGTGGCAGCGTATTTAGGTTACAGTCAATGGAGAGTGATCTCCAGTTTTGTATTGTGAGACGCTCTGTGATCCGCCGTTTCATAATATCAGCTGCAGCTGTTTGAAATTTAAGCGGCAGTTTTTTGGTAGTGGGACCCCATGCCGGCACTGAAGGAGTGTCCAGAATAGCAGCGGATAACACGAAATTTGCGTAAAGCCAATCTTGTTGTTCATAAGTGTCTACCCATCTCCAGTGTGCCCGCTCAGCCATATCTAGCGACACCGTCGCCATCTTTAAGTGGCAAAAATCAGGCTTGTTCTATAGCCTTTGTTTTGAGCAGTGCAAGTCAGAGAGCGCGCACAAAATTGCGCGCGCTACACATCTTAAACCCTCAGGAACGCCGCCACGAAGCGAGATTATAAAGTCAACAACAAACTTGACCCGCGAGTCTTGAGAAGTTTTTCATCATCCCACCACGGCGAGCGCGAAACTCAATTTCAAGACACAACCAGTTTATCCCGGGGATCGATTCTCGGGGCTCAAACCCAAAAGGCAAGAGAGGAGATACGCCACTTCGAGGCAAAAGTGACAAAGGTGCAAAAAAAAAAAGATAGGTAGCGGTAAAAACTCGTGAAATCAATACACGCGGCCGCGCCGAGTCATAACCAAGACGCCTCAAGAGTCGCCGAGAGAACAAGGGCAAAGAGGAGGGAGAGGAGAGGAACAAACTGCAACATCCATCCCTGCTTGGGTCGCAATTTCTCTTCGCTTCGCAACGACCGAAACAGCAATCTTCGTTGCTCCGCCGAGACGCATGGCCGGAGCCTTGCAACGTTTCTGTTTGTTTCCTTGTTTGTTTTGACTCCCCCCCTTCATTCGCCTCTATCTCCTCCCTGCTCCTTCTGGTAGCGTTGCCAAGGCGTGGTTCTTCTTTGCCTTCATAAACATATCAAGTGATCGGCAGCTGCGTGTGCATCCTTCTTGGGAGTTACGCGAAAGTTTTTTTCCCCTTTTTTTTTCATCCCGTCCGCGGTGCTTGGAATTCCTGCTCGGTGAGCCGAGTGCCATTTCCCTGAAACTGCCTCATCCCCCCGTCCCGTACATCCTCGTCGCGCCTCCTAGAAGCCTCGCTGGCTCGATTAAGGAGCTCGCGCTAGGAAGGCACTTGAATCCAGCATCCGGCTTTTCGGCGGACCGTACTTTTCGCTTGTCTGCGGCAGCTAGTTTTATCCTGGTGAGATCACGTTGCGAACAGCAAGGGCGATTTCTTTGTGTGCAGAATGTTAAAGGTTCAACGCGACTGCTGCATTCGTTCACACGAAAATGATTTTTTGTGTGTTTGCAAGAACAGTGGCCAGGTTAGTATCCGCCTGCATGTCTTCGTGTTCTCTGTGTGTATGTTTGCGTGTTTCTTTTGCGTGCATGAGTTTTTGCACATTTTTGCCTTTCAAAGCATATTTAACAGAAGTGTAAATTAGAAACCAGTGGAATGCGAATATTCGTGTGCTGTGCGATGGAAGTGCACATGAAAGGAACTCAGTTGATCTAAAATAATCCAGATACCTCTACTATGGCGCATTCATGGGTCTTGTGCAGCCATGGACGTTAAATCCAACATAACATAACATAACATAGTATAACATAACCTAAGATAAAATACATAAGATAAAATAACGTAACGTAACATTACATTGGACCCAGTGGATAAACGAATGACGTTTACGTGTTTCCCTCTGACCGTATCACGGAGCTACGCCACATGAAGTTTCGAATAGGCGTATTGAAATGAGTGATCTTGAGAATCTGAGATCACGGTGTACTCGGGGAGGCTAGTCGCCACCAGTGACACCATTACGATATCGAGAAACTTGAGATTCACACCCCTTTTCAATGACCATCGTAGAAAACGCTTTAAAGAGGAAAAAAAGAAAGAAAATCAGATGATTTGTAACACACACAAGGCTCAAGGCAGTCACTTTTAGAAAAAAAGAAGAAACTGGCATAGTTCGCAAACAGCAATATGCCAGTTTTGTTTTAATTGCTCTATATTGTAAATAACGAGTCCGCGAAAACAGGTCACCACTATTCATTCTTTGATAAGGTACCTGATTGAAGTGCTAAAGGCACCCCAGATCTCTCCAGTCTACGCACTATAGGCCGGATCCTGACTATATGCCTACTTTACAAGTCTTACCGGGAGAACGCTGCAAAAGTTCCAGCAAGGCGACGACCTCTGACTGTGTCAAGAGTTTTGACCTTGCCGACGTGCGCTTGGGTTGCTTTGGAGGCTTTTCCCGTAATCTTCAGAATTTATTGCAATTGAGACACCATATAACTAAAATTCATGGCCTGTCTTTGAATCACGACGCGCCGGAAACCTGTGGAATCTGCGCGATTATTTGAAAATGCGGCGCTAGCCGAGTTCTAGATTTTTAGGTGATTACGTACATTATTTAATGTTTGAGTTCATGCTGAGTGGTCGCTTTTTTTCTAGTTTTAATTTTCGGCGGCAACTTGATTAACTGCGATCTAAGTTGTTTCGTTAAAAAAAATCCCTCTTGAGCTTGCGACACTGTGGTCAAAAGCGGCATAGTGCGGCTGTTATGGCGTAGCTTATTTATAATCTTGGAAAAATCGGCGAAAAAAAAGTGAAAAAGTAGAGATTTTCGAGTTTAAAACAGCTCTCGTTAAGCCTATTGGCGATTTTCACCAACTATAGGTGGTGACGCAGTCGAGCCAAGATGGCAATCGTAAAGAGGATTCCGTCTGTAATCAGCCTCGGCGCATGAACAGGTTTTCTCGATTGAACGATTGAGCCACAATTTTTCAATGAAGGGGAGCGCATAGCTTTAGATAAATACTTCGTAAAAGTTGGTGTAAAGCACAAAGCGCTGAAAAACTCGAGGTCGTCGACCTGTGTGTGCTAACGTCCTCCGTTCAAGCGGAACCACGCATAGTCGTCGCACCCCCCCCCCCTCCCAGACTCTTCTAGCGATGTCAACAACTCCAGCGCTGAGTATTCCTATAGAATTCGCACGTGGCCATCACTTCAGCCGAACAAGCAACTTCCTTGTGCGTACATTCGTGAGGAGACCTGTTTAGAGCACTGGAGCTTTGTGCTGGGGAACAAATCATAGCCCGCAAGGTGTGCGTTAAGGGCATTGTGCTCGTTCGCTGATTTTATTTCTATGCAGCTTCACTTCAGCGCGAGCACTGGCCGTGACAAGCAGTGCCTGCTCTAAAAATGCCGCTGCGTTCGCTCTGCAGAGGGCGCCTCGAGCGATCCGATACAAGCCTGCTCACGTCTGGACGTTGTTACGTAAACTCAATACCATCGAGTCAAGGATCTCTTTGCTTTGAGGTTTTTATTTTGCGGACCATGAAAGCCGAGTATTTAGAATGAGCAGACACCGATTAGAATATATAAAACGCGGAGAGGAAAAATAAAATGCTGGCGCTTTAATTGCAGCGTGGGTTACGGCGAGGCACAATTATGTGAGCTTTACGGTTGCATCGCGGCTGCAATTACAACCACCAGCCACTGTTATCACTCTATTCGTTCAATTAAAACCAAAGAAAGCTATAATTACACTGAGTTCTTACCTAGAAGAAAGAAGTCTCCTTGAAAATGCGTCGAAAGCACGACCATCGACGCTTGCCTGGCGTGCTAATGCGCACTTTCTGCACCCAAAGCTGCCTTTTCTGCGGGATGTTAGCAGTGTTTGAGCATTGAAATAATCTCTCCCGGATTTTCTATCTCAACGACGTAAAAAAAGGCACGCAGAAGTGCTGCAGTGATTTCTTTTTGCCACCACGTTCCGGGAACGACATGCGAAAGTGCTTGCAGCACCGGCGTGAAGCAGTGCGAATTTGTCTGGCTGGTTCTCCGTAGACGAGATCAACGTTACAAGAACTTGTTCTAGAACTAGAACTTGTTCTAGTAACATTGGGCGGGATCGTGGCGCGGCCGCAGCGTATAGCGTCTGTCATGAAAACCGCCAATATTTTTAGAGAAAGACTATGAGAACAATTTTTTAATCTGCCGAAGAAGCACTCGTAAAGAAGCGAAAAAATGCTTCCGCGCTGCCCATCCTTCTTAGAATATATCACGGCGGCGCCTCAGCGTGACGTCCATGTCGTGAGAATTGTTAGTAACATGTTTGAAACAAAGATCGTGGCGTCAAAGGAAGTCAGGAAACAGTAACAGCCGAAGGAAATGCTAAAAAATAAATTGTGATCATAGAATGAAAGTGTAGATATTTAAATGTTTAGTGCTTCATTGCTATGCTCAAACAATTTGTGAACATTGCGCAATTAATTTAAAATACCCCTTCAGGAAAGGCACAAACATAAAGACCTCATTAAAGTGGTCCATGTTTTCCAGTGACCCAAATCCTTTCTCGCGCTCTGTGGATCGGCCTGGCGTGTAACTTGAGAACCTTAAGATAACCCTAATAGGTTTAACAGGATTGCTTGAAGCTTTTCCTGCGCTGAGACCTTTACAATCCGAGAGGTTGCTACTCTCCAAATCGTTTGGAGAAAGTGCTGCAAAGCCGAATTGTTCTGATGTCTTATAGTAAACGCACCGCAATAACAGTAGATGAAAATTGATTGATTTTGATTTCTATTGATTTCTTGTCCTTTATGTGCGGACTTGTTTTTTGATATCGCAGCCGCCAGTTTCGCAATGCTGCCGACCATGGCTTGTATTAGATAAGCAGAAAATCTGTCCCGTACTGGTAAGAGAGGTTTGGCAACAGGGGAAGCAACGCTTGCAAATCTGTTTACACAAAGGAGTACGGGTGTGGAGTTTCGATGGAAAAACAGAACTTAACCCGATTTGCCCTGAATTGGTCTAGCGGCGACTCGTTTCAACAAGCATTGCTCAATGATCGAGAACCCGCATTATGAAAAAGCAGAAAAGCTGATGCTCTTTTCGCTACCTCAACAGGTTTCAGCAGACCAGCCTGGGCAGTCCTTCGCAAGCAACAAAGGGTCGTTTTGATCCTGTGCTAAGAGGTGTATTTCGACAGAGCTTGTTTTACCTCTAGGTAAGCCGAGAACATGGTGCAGGGTCACCTGAAGTTATATGGAACATAGGTTGGCTTGCCAGGAGAATGGTGAAACTCTAGGCCGTCACAGAATCATTTATCACTCTCATGCGTGCTCACTTAGTGCACGTTCAGTCACTCGCTCGCTCGCTGAGTGACTCACTCACACACACGCGCACTTGCACTCACTCACTCACTCACTCACTCACTCACTCACTCACTCACTCACTCACTCACTCACTCACTCACTCACTCACTCACTCACTCACTCACTCACTCACTCACTCACTCACTCACTCACTCACTCACTCACTCACTCACTCACTCACTCACTCACTCACTCACTCACTCACTCACTCACTCACTCACTCACTCACTCACTCACTCACTCACTCACTCACTCACTCACTCACTCCTGTTCGTGCACAAAGTCCCCAGCGTTCACCCTTCTCTGGTGTCAGGCCTCTCGCTTGGTGCCACGGTCGGTGTCGAAGACAAATTCTCGCCGGCGCTTTCAGCCGCAGGACTACAAAGAAGAACCGCCGACGCAGGCGTCTTCTTCGCCCAAGGCGTCCCCACCTCGCCGTTCGCCAGCGTACCGCGCATGGCGCCGTCGTGTGCTCGCTCGGCGATCGTTAAGCCTTCTTCTGAGAGAGGCTGCTTCGAATTGCGACCCCGTACCCGGGCGTCGCGCTCTGCGGTCGTTAGGGGGCGAGAAGATGCCCTCGTCTATTCGCAATCAGCTTGCGCAGCAGATGCGAGGCACACGCCTTGGAGGGATCGAAGGGACAGGGATAAAGAAAAGAGTGTCTTCGAGTTTCGCAATGAGAGTTTCTTTTGCTAGAAAAGAGAAAAAAAAGATCTGTGAAAACAATGATTGAACCTACCAAAAAGCCAGGTCAGCGGATGAAGAGATAACTGCACCATAAAAGAAAAAGTAAACATTGCTTGGTCAACCACAGAGAAAACACTTGCATCGCCGAAGTCACTTTCTCAGGAGCCAACAAAAACGCTGCTCTGCGTGAGTGCCAGTTCCTAAAGACTCAAAATGAAGGTTCACAATTATGCCTGCGAACATCTTGTCAATGAGATTGGCATGTAATATTCGTTGCTCACCTTCTTGCGCGTTTCGTGGTGGGCGTTCTGGGAATTTAATGTGTTGGTTGGGGTGATGAGAGTAGCAGCAGTGGGGAATAGTTGTATAGTAATAGGAATAGCAGCAGTCGCGCTGTCAACAACTGCAGTCAATAAGAGTACTAGAAGTGCCAGCAGGAGTACTGTTACTAGTAGTCGTAATAGTTGTAGAATAACTACTAGTAGTAAAATAACATCGACAGCGGCGGCGGCAACAGTGGCAGCAGCTGCAGTAGCGCAGTAATAACACTACTACTACTACTACTGCTACTACTAATACTATTGCTAATACTACTGCATCAGCCGCCGCGGTGGCTCAGTGGTTATGACGCTCGGCTACTGACCTGAAAGACCTGGGCTCTATCCCGTCCGCGGCGGTCGAGTTTCGATGGAGGCGAAATTCTAGAGGCCCGTGTACTGTGCGATGTCAGTGCACGTTAAAGAACCCCAGGTGGTTGAAATATCCGGAGCACTCCACTATGGCTTCCCTCATAGCCTGTCGCTTTGGGCCGTTAAACCCTCTTAAACCATAAACCAATACTGTTGCTTTTGTAGTGATGGTAGCAATAGCAGCAGAATTAGTAGTGTCGGTGGTAGTAGTTCTGGTTGTACAGTTAGTGATACGCCAGTACTGGTGGTGGTGGTAGTAGTAGTAGTAATAGTAATGGTGGTAGTCGTCGTAGGAGAAGGTCGTAGTAGTAATATTAGTTGCAGTAGCTGTAATTGTAGCATTTGTGGTAGAAGTAGTAGTAGTGTGAACGCCTAGTGTGAGGCTCGAAGGCTTGACATTAAACAAGTTTGCTCGAACATCTCCGTGTAATGCGTACAGCAGCAGCTCATACCGCTTTTGAGCGTCCAAACTCTGCTTGTAGTACTTTCCTCAAGCACCAAGCTGAAGCTGGAAAAAAATCTCTACCTTTAAAAATGCTAAAAAATGATTTCCACTTTAATGTCGTCATTAGCAATCCTATTCATTTTAAGCATCGGTTTGTCCTTACAATGCTAGGCCTCTCTACATCAAAGAACAGTCATTATTTTGTTTCTCGCACAACGTGAAGAAGTAACATATGTTCCCTATTCCATGCGAGAATTGCAGTCTAAATTGAAACAGCTCTGCCATGAAGCATACGGTTCATCTAGTCGCCGAAAGGCGAACACAATGCAAGCAAATGGAACAAATTAACGAGGCATGCAAATGGCGTGGCTCAGCGACACGGTTTTATTTATTCATATTTTTTCTTACACTTCGTGGCAAATGCCTTTTATTCAGACGTTTGACAAAGCATTCGGCAGTGCAAAAACGAAATTGCCATCGCTGATGTCCCGACTCTCTCGCACCGTCGTAATATGCAAATGAAAATACAATTCTCTTTACTTTTGTACTTGCTTCTGTACAGATTTGAATAACACGCAGATACATTTATTTTTTCTGTACGCATACTTTTTTGTGGTGCAGGAGCGTCCATCGGGTCTTGCATTTAAGCGGAGTAAATAAGTTTACATGCGCTGGCAGCCCTGATTGAGATTCCGAAGCACGCGCGACGGTGTAATTTTGCCTGCGCCGGCACATCTCGCCCGTCGGAAGCTTTAGTTCCATATTTATTCTGCATTTTTTTTGCGTTTCCACGATATCCTACAAAGATTTTACTCGTGGCTGCCGTCCAGAATTCTGATTAACTACCTTCGAAGGTAGCTACATCTAGGAGAAACAGGTGATTATGTTCGGATCAAAGCAAAGTTATCTTCAGGAGTACGTGCTGTTTCAATGAAGAGGACGCTGAGTTCTGTGGAAGCCAAACACGTGAAACTTTGAAAGAAATACATAAAGTTCAACTGTTTCAGCTAAACGTTCGATTGACATGATCGAATGCCGGCTCGGAGGTGAACGGTGGTCGATATTGAGACGTTCTCTGAAACGAGAAGGATTTTTCGCAGCACCGATAAAGACAAAATCGTTTACATTTACATGATGCACATTTAAAAATCTTGATTTGCACGAATGATCTCTTTTCAGTGCAGCATGTCGGCGTTTTCAACCGTGCATCTTACACGGTTTTTGTGCAACGCGGGGATAAAACAGTTATATATACTGAAACATTTTTCAGTGATATTATTGTTTGGCTGAACACATTTAACTGTGCATGTATGTTAGAAATCGCTTGTGACTGATAAGAACTGAATGTCTCGATTAGAATTAAACAAGCAGGTCCCGTAAATTATTGTGGGCTACTTTTCAGTGCTGCTCCTCATGTGGACAATATCTAGGTAGAATTCAGAGCTACTTTTATTAGGCTACAGCCATGGTCACCTCCTTATCTTTTCTATTTATGCTTTTTTAGAGCAGTTACTGAGTGGAACGTACTAACAAGCGTTACCATGTTCGTAGCATATTAACGTTCCTTGCGTTAGCTAAAAAGAGTTCGCTCTTCTCAGCTTGTGCCTCAGTTTCGCACCGCTATCGTCGGTGTCCGTGGCACCGTCGGCAGCGCACATTGTAAGAAAGGCGATGAAGAGCATCGGAGGGGAGCCTAGTAGTTTAGGCCAGAATACTATAAAAATTATTTGCTCTCACATCATAGCTAACGCTTAAACATTCGCATTACATGCTCGTAACCATCATGCGACTTTTCTTTGTGCTCACTCGTCAGTCACTACTCAAACCAGAATCACGCATTGAAACTTTGTTATGTTTGCTTTTCTTGTTAATTCCTAGTCGTCGCCGGAATGATTTTTGTTCTTTTGCTCATCAGGTGAAACTGGGCGATTGCGTTCTGGAACAGTCATCATGATCATCGCCGAAATCGACAGGAATTCTT
This sequence comes from Amblyomma americanum, assembly GCA_030143305.2. Lineage (NCBI taxonomy): Eukaryota > Metazoa > Arthropoda > Arachnida > Ixodida > Ixodidae > Amblyomma > Amblyomma americanum. The sequence continues at coordinate 82,194 of JARKHS020031077.1, forward strand.
GTCTCGACGACCGCAGAGGGAACTTGCTGCTATCGCCGCCGTGGAGTTGCTTTATGGTTGAGGACACAAGTTCGCCCAGTAAACCAGTCAGACCTTCGCCATCCTGAATGTCTGCCTTCCGAGACATTGGCTGCCGTCGCGGCCATGTGACGAAATCGTAGCCAGTGCCGCGACACTTCGGTTTTGTTCCAATTTCGATTGCTATTGTAGGAACGAATTCGTGCTATGGTGAGAATCAACCATCTCGCAGGAAGGCAGTAAAAAGTCACAGACGATCAATGTGATTCATGTGGCAGAATATGCGGTAGCATTAGTGCTCCCTCGGGACTGTCGCGGGTGGCATGAGTCGCTCCACCAATCACCGCGTAACACATGGTACCCCCTCGCACTCTCCCACCCATCGACTCTGCTCTGCCTGGCGACCGCGGTTTCCCTCTTGACACCCGTCTCCTCCCAACAACCCATCCTCTCTCCACTTTCCCGCTGCCTTCTTCCTGAGGCTTCACACGAGAGACACCATGGCCATACACATTTCCCGCTAGTGGGGGTTCTAATGGTAACCCACTAAACCTGCCACATTAAGCATTATCAAAGAAAACTGGCACGCTCTTTGAAAAGCTCAGCAAAGAGAAACCTGACGGTTCAGAGCTGAATAGCAGTGCTATTAAACCTTCCTCCGTTAACTATTTTGACGTGCCCTGACCAGCGCGTGTCCAGTGGGTTTATATTAAGCGATAGATAGCCTGCGTTTATATGATGCATACCAACTTACATCTTTGAGTTTGCACCGCTGGCATTTCGAGCCCATGATTTTTTTCCGTTCGGCTTTGTTGACTCAGTTCTCTTAGCTTCCGTGATTTATGTCTTACATGTCTTACAATTCCGTGCCCATACTGCGGTGTTAAAGGCAATAAATGCTCTGGACCGTATGACGCTCGAATACATTAGTTTCATCCGCTGGTTTTCTGGTGCTCTGATGCTTTCTTTCTGTAAGTAGAAATACGCCGGGGTCAACTTTCAATGCGTCCCAAAACAGTAAAACTAAAACCAATAAACCAAGGCCACGCGCCTTGGCAGCAGCGCCGGCTCGCATCACCTGATTTATCAGGCGTATTGAATTTCCGCCGAGATTGAGATTTCGCTCTCAGCAATATGAATCCGCTCGCTCCGTATGACGGCATTCCTGGCTGCCGGCGGACGAGGTGGCTGTGGCGGCGGAGCAGAAATTGCATCCCGCTTCCACATCCAAGAGGCCTTGCATGTCTCTAGTATGAGGCCCCTTCCTGGTCGCGAGTTGTGATATTGAAAGCCACTTGCATACTCGTACTTCTCTTACATGTGCTCTACTGATGGCAAACTTTTCTTTATTCTCTTCTTCGAAGAAGTAGCGTTGCTGCGGGGATTGGACATTTGGTATGCAAGGCAAGTTGTCTGATAATGCTCTACCACGATATGTTTCTCCAGAGACGTGTGTTTGAGCAGGGAGGTATAGTCCTTCAGAAAAGTGTAGCAGTGCTAAGCGGATGCCATCACATTACTAAAATTGCGAATGAATTATATACGACTAAAAATTCCAAGAAATGATTTTTATGACGTAAACAGTAGTAGCAACCAAGAGAAGGGAAGAAACAGTCTTCTAAACTTTCCTGTCGTCAAGACTGCATTATTAGTGCCGCAGTACTGCAGTTTTTTTTAATGTAAACCATCCACTCAACCACGTTATAATTAATCTTCTCATTGCTTGCTGATACTTTTGCTTCACTGTAAAATTGCCGAAAAGCGCATTTTTCTGAACGTGAAATGTTAATCTTTCTCTTTTTGTCTAACACTTCTTTTTAGCTTAGCATTTGGTCTCCAAAGAAGCTGAAATAGAAAATTTTGTGTTAGAGCGCCTAGATTTCACTTGCTAAGCACTTTGTCTAGCTCCCAATTAGGAGTCACACAAACGTTTTATAATAGTACCATTAAGACATTAATATCTATTCGTCCCTTATGAAGACATGCCGAGCTACATGAAATACATGGACAGTAATGCTGAGAGCCATCTAGAATAGGAACCCCCAAGGAGAGTTCGTGGAATGCTACTATCTATTCATGTCTCGTGTGTTAAATTTGTCACGCTCGCGTTATTCGGCAAACTATCCTTTTTTCTGTTTATTTTTGTCGGTGCATGGCGAGGTACATAAATCATGTTCCTCAAACCACGAAAGAAATGAGGAAAAAAAATCTGACACAAGGGCTCCTAACGAACAGTATCAATGGGGACATCAGCAGCTGCTCTCTGCTCATTACTCTCCTTTCTCCTCAAATTTCGCCCTTCACACGTTCGATGACAACAATCTTTGTAAAATGAAGAGAAACAAGACAAGAAAATATAACAGCCGTAACAGACGGTCTTGCGCTTTCTTCAGTGCGTGGCACGTTACAAAGTAACAAATGCCTGATCAATCTATTGTACGGCGCGGAGTTCTTGCAGATTTTACATATATTCTCAAAGAGACTGCACGTTCGCCTCTTCTGGCACATGTCTGGGCTCAGTGCGAATCGGACGCGTCACCTAGGCGAAAATATCGATGAAATATTAAGTACAATAAGTAGAAAGTGGACAGTAGCAGCTTGATAGCAAGATGAGCAACTTGTTCTTCGTCTAAAGAAAAAAAAAGAATCTTTCAGGGGTTATAGGTTTTTTATTGTTCTGAAAATACAGCTCAGCTTTGTCCGGTACTTGCTTAAAGCGTACCGCTGAGTTTAACTGCTTTAACTGCACTAGGTTCTGTCGCATTCTACTAGTCAAGCGAAGTGTTATCAAGAAGCTGATATAACGTATGGCGTGGGAATTCGGCTGCTGTGCTTTAGTTTCTGTAGGCTTTCTAGGTAAACGTCACGATTACGCACTTTTTAAGAATATATATGGGCAGAAAGAAGGAAAGAAAGATAAGAAAAAACAAAGAAATAAACAAAAAGCAAAAAGGGAAAGATAGAAAGAAAGATAAAACAAAGAGAGAGAAGGGTAAAAAAACAGAGAGAAAGATTGAATGAAGGAAAAAAAGAAAAAGAACGAGAGAAGCTTAGAAAGAAATGGAGAGAAAGAAAGAAAGAGAGAAAGATAGAAAGACGAATAAAGGAAGGAAGGTAGAAATAAAACGATAAATAAAGAGAGAGAGAGAGAGAGAGATAACGCACGAATGAAGGAATGAAGGACAGGATGTAGGAACGAAAAAGGAAGGGGGCAGAAATTGAGAAAAAAAGGAAAAGGGTTAGGAAGAAGAAAGAAAAAACTGGCAGGAGGAGAGTAGCAAGGCACGAAGAAGAAGACAAACGAGTATTTACTACGATACTGCACGGCACCGAATTTTCGGCAACCATCGTTCCAGAGCGTTCCTTCAACACAGCGCGCCCGAGGAACAACGCCCAATGTCACCCCCAACGTAACAGATGAGAAGCGAGAAAGAAACGACGACCAAAACTAGGGGAAGAAAACACGCCGTAAGGGCACAAGGAGAAGAAGAGGCGGCGTCGGGGCGGATGCTGCCAAGCTCCATCTTTCACTTGACGCTGTGCGCCAAGCAAAATTGCGTCGCGCCCAAGACCTGGCCAAGCAACGGCGAGAGAAAAATGAAGCTGAGAGGTAAAGAAATGAAAAAAAGAGAGTGCGATTTCATCACAAGGTGAACGAAACTCAGGGCGGCATTCGTTTTATTTTTCCTCCTGCTTTGTAGTAACACACGAGAGCAGAGGAGAGGTGGTGAAAAAGAAGAACAGAGAAAGGCAGAGAGCCTTCTAGAGATAGAAAGAGAGGAGGAGGACGGCGAGAGGGAGCGCGGAGGGTAGCGCCCTAATCACATTTGGCGCCCACGCCATCTCATGCGCGCCGTCCCGGAATTAAAAGCGCGCCGGGGGAAGTGAAAGAAATGAGGAAGATGAGAACGAAAACGAAGTAAGGAATTCAGGCTCCAAGAAGCAATGCGAAAGATGGGGCGCTAAAGTATGAAGAAGACAGGGACGGGGATAACGACAGGCAGCGAACCCAGAACGCGCCCAATTTTCAGTGCTAGTGCTTATGCAGATTGCGATAACGAATACAAGAACTGAAAGCATCACAACATGTGATATAAATGCATCACTGATATATATATATATATATATATATATATATATATGCAAAATAGAGGAAAAGGCATTGCCAAAGAGATAGCAGACGTAATCAGTAGTGAAGTCAACAGAAAAGTCAGAATCGGGCAGAAAGTCGCGCAGAACTTGGATTATGAAGCTGAAAAAAAAGAGTGGATGCGGAGGACGAAAGCTAAGGACTAAAAGAAAAATACGAGAAAACTGTAAGCATCGCAAGAGGGCGCCACGCGAGATATTCGCAAGGAAGCTTTCAGAATTGCGGAAAAGCAGTAGGGAGTGAAGAGAGCGTAGGCTAAATATGAACAAGCACAGGGGACGCGAGTGCGGGAAGCAAAAAGGGGAAGAGCTCCGTAACAAGACCGCGGCGTGCGTTGCTCGGAACGGCGCAGCTCGGTTCTGCACGCTCCAATGACACGGGGTGTCACAGGCGAGTGCCTGGAAGCGTGTCGCTAGAGGTCTCCCTTTTCTCCCTCGCCTTCCCTTCCCTCCCTTCCACCACATTCCCTTGCGAAAAATTTCTCGCTTAACTCGCACGCGAAGAAGCAGGCACCAGCGCACACTTCTATTTATCGAGCTCTTCTCGTTCCGCCAGCACTTATTTCTTGTAAGCAGGACAGAAATAGAGCAAGAGAGAAAAGGAAAGGGAAGAAAGCGGCTTCAGCTCGTAGCTAGACTCATAGAAAGCCTTAGCCGCAGGGTTCGCGTTCTTTGCTCGCGACGAGTGCCCCACGCCGAACGGAGGGGTGGAAAAGAGCGTTGAAAGGGTAAAAAAAAGTGTTACAAATGGCCAGTCGTTTGGACGCCTCCAGGGTCGTTATCATTTACGCGAGCGCAGATGTGAACGACACCGCGACTTGCCGGGGCGGGTGCAATGTTTGGCCGTGAGGAGCGCTCCCATGAGCGAAACCACCACTGTGACAACAACAAGCTTGTAAAAAAAAAACGAAACGTGACAGAGACCAGGGGGTGGAAAGAAGCGAAGGGCTGGAAAAGGCGAATGTGGATGCAGAGGCTAGGAGCTGGAAGGGTAGAGACAAATACTGCAGCCTCTCTCGCGCATTTCTCCAGCGCGGACGTGGCCACGTTCTTTCGCCTTTTCACGAGAGGCCTTATGAGCGTCATTTTGATCACACTTGCCCGAAGCGCGTATTTTAGCGCAGAGAGAAGCGAACCAATAGCTGCTCTCGTAGAAAATTGGATGTGAGGACGCTACTGCTGAACGAGGGAGGCGGCATGTTGCACGGTGTCGCCATCTGTGACTTACTTTTTTTTTGTGGCCTGAGACGCTTTGGGACGTTAAACGGCCATAAACCAAACCAAAACCAAACCAGACTTACTTTTTTTCGCTTTTTGATATTGGAACAGCCTGTCATTAAAGTGCACGCACTGTAATATATTTTAGAAGCGTTTCATACTTGGCCTTAGCGGTCCCATTATAAGCTTAGTATTTCCTCCTGAAAGCACCATTAGAGACTCCGCGTTCCTCGGGAATATTTTATGGCATTTAACGTTCGCCAGGCAAGAGAAAAAGTGCGTGTGAAAGGATTTTTGCTAAATTTTGTAGGTAGCCATTTTCTAGTCTGCGTAATGTGCGTCATTCTTACCAAATCAGTGCAGTAAGCTGCTTTAAAAGCAGTGATTACTCATTTTACATTTTAATGGCGTGGCTGATTTTATCTCCAAGTTCTTCACTGAAAGTGGTGAAATTGTAATTCTTTTCTTTTACAGCTTTGACATTCCAATCCTGTGGCCCATGTAAGTTGTCATTCGTGTCCGCATTCTCGTCGTCTGTTAAATTTGTATTTAAAGATGTTTGCGTTGTAATGAAGACTGTTTTACTACCATGACCTTTTCACTGAACTAAGTGTATTTTTATTTTCTATTTGGAGCCTATTTGCAGCAAGTATTTTCATTAATTCTTGACCTCGTCAGCCTCCTCGCTTAGTCAATCTTTCGTTTCATCTGAAAGAGATCAGTCGCGCCAGACATGTTACCTACTCTACAGTTATATTCTTTTAAATAAGCGTTATTTTACTAAAATAAGAGACCTCGGGATGTTCAGTAACAGTAACAGTTTCTCATTTCCATGTATCCGCACTAGTTTTCAAGTCTTGATAAGTTGCTTCTTCAAATCTGGCTCTCCCATGCCGTAGCTTTTTCCTGTTTATGCTCTATGGCAGCGCTTTCTTTCTCTATTCAGTTTTCGTTGCCTCAAGTTTATTTGCATTGTTATAAGAAAGTATAATTTTAGAAAAAGCCTGTTCACACGAAGGACTAGTTACACAAAAAGCACGAATTAGCCCCACGTACCTATGTAGCGCCCCCACCTGTAAAGTGTGCACTGCCGCATTAAGAGTAGGTGTGCAAAAAATCAACCTTTTAAAAAATATATGAAAAATTAGTCACTTGATTCTCCCGTGCCAAACGCATCAGGCTCGGCCCGCTCCGATTTCTTCCATGAAACTTTTGGTTCTTTATTGAACCGTAAAAAGTAAATACAGTCAATAACTTTGCGGGAAAATTTCTCGGTGATCCGAAGGCCCTTTGAAGTTTTCAGACTGCATAGTTTTACTCATAGAAAAATTTACAGAACAACAAATATTTTGCTTTTACGCTCGAAGCCTGTTATAGATAGTGCATGCGCATTATGACTTTGTACCCCACAGCAAAACATTTTCAGTGCAAATTATTTACCGTTACATTAGTTGATTATTCTAGCTCTAAAAGCACCATTTTGCAATTTCGAAAAGCTTTTAAGGGATTTAAAATTATCCAGCAGCTCTCTACAACATATATGGTCTCATTAAAAGCTGTAACTAGAATACGACAGAATACATTTCAGATAAATAATGGTTTATGGCTTATGGGGGCTTAACGTCCGAAAGCGACTCAGGCTATGAGGGACACTGTAGTGAAGGGCTCCGGATATTTCGACCACCTGGGGTTCTTTAACGTGTACTGACATCGCACAGTACACGGGCCTCTAGAATTTCGCCTCCATCGAAATGCGGCCGCCGCGGCCGGGATCGAACCCGCGTATTTCGGCCCAGGAGCCGATCACCATTACGACTGAGCCACTGCGGCGGCCTGTGATAAAAAAAAAGGTCCAACTTACAAACAAATGTGTTTTGCAGCGTTTTCAGTCATGTCTTTTATGCAGAGGTGTTTTTTTTTTTTTAGGTGGAAAAAAATGTTTTAAGTTGAGCGCCTGCCACTGCACTGCAGAACACGGCCGGGGCACCGCTTAGAATCTTGTGTTGTGTTCACAGGAGAATGGTATGCGAGAGTAGCTTGAAACTACTCCAGAGGATGTCGGGAAGAGGGATCGAGACTGCCTCAGGATCCCGCCACCTCTATACTATGCTTGCTCCTGCTTCCACTCCCACACACCTTTCAGCCGGAGCCGACGCAATTCCGTGAGCTCACAAATTTTTCAATGGCAGTTAATCGCCTAATAAAGAAGGCGCAATAAGGTCTTTATTACAACTACAGAATTAAGACAATTTGTCGTTCCAGCAGAGCATGCAGCGAAGTCAGATGTTTTGTTCTAGTGTTGCCCTTGTATAAATGGAGCATTTGATATGTTTTGAATAGCAGGAGTCGATTTGACATCTTCCAGAAAGTTTGTTTATTCTGAGCGTAGGGAAGTGTGAAGAACTTCAATATCAAAAATGCTTCGTAGTCGTACCACTGGGTCAACAATGAAGTCACGCTGCACCCAGTTGTGGTATACTTCCGCCTCGAATCCATTTCAGTGAAATTGTTTGTTGTCATTGCAGACAGTCCAGAACACAACTGTGGTGCTGTATAAACATTTTAAGGTAAATTTTTGAAGAAGTTAAAGATTTACCGGAAGTGGAAAAATTCATTACTTCTACGATGGCGCCTCATCCTAGTATATAAAAAAAGTTAGTTAACCTGTGCCACCACCAAGATATTAATCTTTCAGCTCTCAAAAAATTGGACGGGGTCAAGGGCACACTCTGGTGCGTTTGGCATAGAATGACCGCATTCTGCATCGGTTATATTTGTGAGGATACGTGCTAAGAACCTTTCGAAGGATGTTTCCTATAACAAAATGTGGGTTTATTAAGGAATTCAGTTCTGAGCCGCTACCGCTGGCAATGAGGACGTGAGGTGGGCTTCTGGCAACTTATAAATAAAGTTGAAAAGAAGAAAAGAAAAAAAATGCAATAAAATTCGAAGGAACACGTGATTACTTTTTTATTGGCAATGGGATAGCAATATAAACTGCTGATGCTTTTTCCGGAAGTGAAGCCACTTCTAGTCTGGTGAGGTCACTTCCTTCAGCCAATCGGGAATATCTGCTGTGGCGACGTCGCTTCTCTCTAGACAATCTTAAAATTTTATGACCGACCACACATTTTTTTTTCCCTGCGGAGTTTCTTGTAATCACATTATATACCACTGCGTGGGCGCTATCTGCGCCGAGAAAGCACACAGCAGTAGCGGATGATTATTCGTGCCAAATTATGACAGCCATTCAGGCGCACACAATTTGTCTGCTTGTCGTAATTCTTATAAACGAGTATATGTGGGCGTAGCTCGAAAATTCTCGCAAGAAATGTCGTTGGTTAAGCTTTCTTATACTTAAAATGTATCTAGATCCCCTGATAACATCGGTATTGTGTAAAACATGCGTTTTTTTCAGGAGGAGTCGTTGAAGTACTCGGTGGCTTGATGGATAAAAGTATAAGCGAACACTGATGTTTTTGAATAAAAGAAAAGCATTTCACGAGACTAATTCTTCAAAACTGAGTGCACACGCTGTGTTATTTTTAGCAGCGTGTGAAGTTTTATATGCGGCGAAGAAAAGTGGAGCCACCTTGAGGTCGAAGCCGGGTCACAAGCACATAGAAACAGTGCTTGTGACCCCGGCTTGTAGAAATACACGTGGCTTAAGTCATCGCAGTGAATTAAGAACATGGATCTGACCCGTGCTCGCCAGCAATGGCTCAAAAGACAATCACCGCTCATTCCACTACTCGTCTTGTGCAGATATGTTTCCTGCGCGATTGAACTACTGGCATCACTGAGTGAGGCGCGTAACATTATGTAAAATCGTTACGAGGGAGTAGCGTTACTTTTCTTTGCGCTTTAGCACCGGGGAGCAGACAGAGTTTGGAGGGTTTTACAAAAACGTCATAAGAGTACTGATTCGTTGATTCGTCAAATACTGCGTTTTAATCCAGCATTTATGGCCACGACGCAGGGCAAATCGAGGTTCTAGGATATTTTATACCACCTGAGTTCTTTACCGGGCATTTAAATCTCAATTAATGAATGTTTCCACATCTGACTTTAACGGACAGTCAGTAGCTGTGGTGGAGACTGAATCTGTGACCTCGTATTGGGTAGGTGAACACTTTTGACAATGCCCTGCCATGGCGGGTGCTTCGTGAAAGCGGCTGTCTTTCCAAAGCAGCCATTTCAAAGTCAATGATGGTACCCTTACCGTCTTCGCAACCACTGCTCTTTATGCATCTTGCGAAAGCATATGCCATTACACAACTTCCTACCTCGTCGTCAGTTAAATTGAAAGAACTGTTATATCACAAAAAATGGCGCCATTTTTTATCTATGTACATGTTCCTCTTGAGATAAGTGGGAGCAGATGATTTAAAGAGTTGCCAGATAAATGTATACTTGCAAAAACTAGACGTGCTCCGCAGGAACAGCGTTTCGCTAACCAGGTGCGCAAGGTTCTGTGGCTTATTTTCTTTGCGTTAACAGCAGCGCGTCAATAAAGCTTGAGGCAAAAGAAAAAAAATTCTATTTTTTTCCACCTTCTTCTCTGCCTATTTATCTGGAGGGGGCACATCCTTCAGTCGACGCGACTGGGATGCTTGTGATGACGACAACGACTACCATGATCGTGCTATGAATGGTCAATGTGACCACAGAGTTTGCAACCTTATTGCTCTGGCGGTTTCATCGCCTATTGTAGACAAGATGAAGCAGTGATTCTGCTCGCAGTCTTACATAACCAACCAATTTGTTGCTATGGACTCAAAATAGACTTCTAGGTGCTAGTGTGAAGCTTTCCCGACGTCTTCACTAGCGTTCACTTTCTGACGATAGGGCTTTTGTAGCTATTCTCCGGTGTTCGTTAACATGAGTATTGAGCCGCGAACAGCCACGCACTTGGAACTGGTAACCGTTTAGCAGGTGCTGTTTCGAAGAAGTAAAAAAAAAGCCTGAAAATGCTGCACATTTGGACTACTTTGTTTCGCGAGGCAGTTAAAATGTAGTTTGAATTCATTTCTGAAGCCGTGCTGCCTCGAGCCACTCGCCTTCATGTTGCTGAAGCACTGGACAGACGCCTGCTATACAGACACATTCGCCCCACATTAGCAAAAGAAAAAAAAACACGAAGAGTTATTCCACTCAAGGCACATCATTGATTCGCTTGCGCAATGGTAAACGAGCATTATGCATGTACACACGGCGAAAATAACTATAACGTCATTAAAAAAGCTAATTTTCTCCAGGCAGTTGCTAAGATGGTGCGAGCAAACTACACCGCAAAGCACAACCAAGAGAACAAACAAACAAACAAACAAAAGGAAAGAGAAGTAGCAAATGGAGTGACAGAAAAAAGACCAAGCGAGAGAGAAAGAAGGAAGAAAGAAAAGAATAAAAGGAATAAGGAAAAATATCGAAAAGGAAGAGAAACAAAGGAAGGAAGGAATAAATGAAGAAGGAAAGAAGGAAAGAGAATGAAAGATGATGAAAGGAAGAAAGAAAGGTAGAAAAAATAAAGCGTAAGACGCCGGCACTTAGCACGGTGTGGAGAAATTGTGTAGGCACCGCTGTTTTCAATTTCAAGTTTTCCTGAAGAAAACGGCCTAAGAAATGCCCCGAGAAGAACGGGTGAGTCGCTTGTCTTTCTGTTTTTTTTAGTAAGAGGAAAAAAAGGCCCATTAAAAGTTCCTAGAAGGTTTCAGAGTTTGGAAAGCTCCACGTGAAAGACGTACCATCTTCAACTGTGCGCGCCCCGCCTTAAATGGCGGGCGAGGATAGCGGCCTTTGCAGACCTAACCTGTCATATGCAACAGGCCGCAATATATAGCTCGTCCAGTAATACCGTCTCCGTTCTCGATTCCCACATGTGGAGAACTGATGATAGGAGAGGTGGAGACAATAACGGTGTTTTTTTCTTTCATTCCCTATTTCTCACACAACCCGTTTAAAGATGCTTCGAAAGCGTCAGGCGCCTATTTGGGGCACAGAAGAGAAACGATGACAGCAGTATTTCTCAAAGGAGAAGCGAGCGCTTTAGTTGTCATCTGCTTTAATCATGCTGAACTTTTAACAGATTCCATCTTCGAAGCTGTTTCTTACTCCCGCAGCGAATCGGCACATTTAGGTTTCGAAAACTTGAAGATTTCTCTCACGTATATGCAGAACTGAATGAAGTCTTAGAAATAAAACAACTTGTAAAACCCATTCAGAGTACGTAACCAGAAAGAGAAGGAGCTGCGAAATCTATCTCCTCGCTCGGGTTTTTTTATATACTTAACTTTCCGGGCCAGAAAAAAAAAACACGAATAATAGTTTTCGAGCATCGGGAAATAAATGAAAATATCTCAACCCCTTATGCTCGGGTAGAGGAGCCCACAGATAACAAATAATAAATTAGGAAAAAAAAAGAAAAATGAAACGAGTGTTCTTTCGGCAACAGGCATTGCTAGGCAAGAAAACGCAATCACGGACCGTATTGTCGGCGGAAAATAGGCGCTGGATTTGAAGGGTGCGGACAAAGGTGCCAGAATAAAAGGAGAGGGAAAATGCAGGGGGTTAGGAGACAGAAAGAGCTCAAGATAGCAAAAAGTAAAAATAAAAGAGAGAAAGCGAAAGAGAAAAGGGGAATGTGAAAATCCCCCGCCTTTCTTTTAACTCAGAAGCCGGACGTGCCGGGCTGTATTTTGTCCTTATTTTTTCTTCAAAACTTCTTTCACATTTTACTATCCTCTAGAGTTGGCACAGCCTTACCGTCGCTCACCGCTGATTCTCAGTCCTTTCCCCTGTCTTTCGTCCTTTCTTACTTGTGGTGTTGTGTGCGTTTCGTCCTACGGGACTTCTCCGCTGCGAGCGCTGCAGTCGTTCTTTTCTGCCTTCTGTCTCTCCGAGCCTCCCTCTCCCGGCTCGAACAAATTTGATCTCGCTCATACGGGCTGCGAAATTGCTCAGCGCGAATTGAAAAGGCTGATTTCACAGCGCACGAGGGAGATGAATTGTCCCAGCGTCGGACGTCCTCCGCGTTTTGCGCGGCGGGCGTTGCTTCTGAAACCTCCTTGGAAAGCGCTTTCAAAACTGCAGCCGCCGTACACGGGCCGTGCGGAGAAGGGCGGAGGAGGTTTACGTGGCCTCCGCAACGAACCGATTCTCCGCATTATTGCGTTCGCAAGAAATTTAGAGAGGCGCTCTCTGGCGGCTCTAGTTGTCGCTCCTCACGTTGCAACGTCTGCCGCGGGGCAGCGCCGAGCGCGCCGCCAGCGTTGCACCAGGGAGCGTTAAGACGTACCCAGCGTCACGGTGCTTCGATGTGTAGGGAGAGGTACATAAAGAGAGAGAAAAAAGAGAGAAAGAGGGACTGAGGGAAGAATGCGTTCTTTAGTAGGGGAAAAAGGAGGCGTTCCCTTGCTCGCCAGTGATACGTACCACATGTCGTCCATACTGCACTTTAGCTGACGCCTGCCCACCCGAACTCTTTTACACAAGTAATGGCATCGTAGGAACGCACGCGTGCAATACGTCGACATTAGCATATGCAGAACGCGATCACCCTTTTTTTTCAGGCTCATTGATTTGTATGGTTCATGAACAGCGTTCAACGATCAGCAGTTTTAACCGTGACGCTATTGCCGTTCGGCTTAATTCAAGCGGTGCTGTAAGACGAGTGAGGATTTGGTACAGATGTAAGTGAGTGGTTAATTACTTATTTATATTGAGTACTGCTAACTCCAGGTTGCAGCTGTAGCAGAGTAGGGCTTATATCTTTACAACAACAAGAAGAAAAGCAAAAGAAAAACGGACAATCAGGCGCTTAATATAGTGGTAAAACACTAATGTTGGTTGTAGTAAAGAAGCAAATTGGACTAGTTGGTGTTGGATCATGACGAAGGAACATTACTGCACTAAAAGGACGAACAGAACCACGTAATGTTCTGCGCCACGTCACGCGCCACCTTCGTCTGGCGTTTACTCGTATCGTACACGTGCAGAGTGCATTCATGAATATTTCATCTATAAGCAAATAACTGGCCACAAAAACGACTCGCAGTCCGTCTTCTGACGAGTTCCACGGAAATGGCTTTCCGCTAGGCTGGCTCTAATTAGAAAGACAAGTCCAAAGACTTAAAAGGTATTACGCAATCTGAGGCATTCTTCACCCTCTTCTTACGAATTAAATGGCACATTGAAAAGTTTCCTTTGGGCCATTGAAAAAAAAAAGGAATTTTTTGAATGGTTACAAGAGTCTCCCTGCTTAACATTCAACTATGTCAGGAGCTGGAAAATTTCCAAGAAGCCTCCAAAGTAGGACTGACCAGTCAGCCCCCGCTCGCCGCCTACAGCACTGGATTTTAACAAGCGCACGCGTGACGCGGCGAGAAATCCCGCGGATCTGTCGATGGCGTGAGGCTAGCTGCGCACTTGCCTTTTTCACCGCGGTGCTGGAGCGGTTGGCGCGCCCTCCGTTGGCGGAGCAGGCGGCCGCCGGCGCTGGCCTCGGGCAGGTCATCCGCGACGCGCATGGGGCGACTCACGCAGAACAGCCTGCCTGGGACGCCCGGGGGCGGCGGGATGCAAGGCCTGGCCACGGGCCTGCGTAGGAGGAATGCAGAGAGAGAAGTGATAATCCGATCACCACCAACAAAATCGTCAGCATCCTCTATATCATTAGCATATCACCATCATCATCATGATCATCACTAGAACCACCACCTCCACCATCATAATCATAGCCGAGTGGGATACACTGCCGGACAAACCCATATCTCAGTGACCTCGAGCTTTTTTTTTTTTCTGCTCTCCCAACGACGGTGGCCTTGTTTCTTCTGAAGACGCGGTCAGCTTGTCACATCATAGGGGCTACGGTAGTCCTCATCGATTGCATTTTATTTGTCTTGGAGTACATTCCAACGCTTCAAAACTGGTGCCATGTCTGCGCGCTGAGAATCCGAAGACAATGTCATCTCCAGGGTCGCCCACATTATTGTGGGTGAGGGTTTATGGTATATGGTTTAAGGGGAGGTTTGACGTCCCAAAGCTACTGTGGCTGTGAGGGGCGCCGTAGTGAAGGGCTCCGGAAATTTCGGACACCCGAAATTCTTTAACGTGCACTTACATCGCACAGTACATATGCCTATAGAATCTTGTCTGCATCGAAATACGATCGTCGATAGCTCAGTTGGCTGAGCGGTGGACTGTATACGTTAAAGCTACGTGGGTGAAGGAGAGTGATTCTTGAAATGAGGTTAAATGGAAAAGCTTTATCTACTTTTTGAGTCGCGGGTATTCTCTTGGTCTTAAGTTCATAAATATTGAGCCTAAGAAGCGACTGGTAAATTTCAGGAGCTAAATACACAGCGCAAGAGTTAACTTCAGGAGGAAAAAATTGCATAGTTATTCTAAGAAAAAGTATAGTACTTGCGTAGGTGTCTACAGGGCTCTTCAAGCGCGAAAATTAGCCTTGCCATTAAACGCACCTTTCACGCAGAGTCGGTTTACACGAAAACCTTTCTTTAGCGCGCGGAAATTTTAGACCCCCGTCCCTTCTCTTCCCTCAGAAAGAGGAGAATTTTGTACCGTACGACTCGAGATGCCAAGAGCTATGAGATATTGCGTGTTTTTTCTATTCCAAAAGAAAGGCCAACGAACTATCAGCATCGAATGGAAAGTGAACAGTATAACTGTAAAGAGAACACAAAAGACAAAAATGTTGGCTGTTAGAGAAGAAATACAAAACCGGGTTCATTAACACTTCCACCCGTCCGCCTTCGGGGCATCAATTTGAAAATCAAGTGTGCTAGTAATAAGTCTCCCTAAACTGTTCTAATTTTACTTTCCAGTTCCAATTGTCTTCTTTTCGCCTTATTTTGCGCTCACAGTACATGTCCCGAGGGCAGAAAAGTCTTGCGCCGACGAGGTAAAACTTAAGCGCCGTAGCGCACTCACTAGTAGGCGGAGCCTGAAGCTCGGGGAAGGTGCGGGCGTGAAAGCTCTGAAGAAGTGAATAACGTGATCAAATAAAATTTGGCTACAGACCCAACAAAGACTTAAGCAAAGAAAAAAGTATATTGCGAAGTAATAAATAGTGACTTGCGAAGTTGTAAGACTTTAAAGGAAGAAGACATAAAACGTAAAAAAATATAAAAAAATTCTTTGGACAGATTGAAACGCAAAGAAGTGGGAACTCTCAGGAAATTTTATCCGGTATGGCAGTAATCCAGGAGACAGGAAGAAAAAGAAAATATGACGAGCAGAAAGACAGCGGTGACAAGACACGGCGCAAACCGAAAAGATGAATGAAGACAACACGGAGCAGTGCCCATAAAGATAACAAATGCCAGCACCTCATTATTTCCGCGCAGGGCAAACACAGCCTACATTCGACGAGCGCCAGTCAGCCTCTGCTCTCGTGTTATTTTTGTCTGGCGCACTCCTTTATTTTTCTACTGCAGTATGGCAAGGAGGGATTGGCCGGGATCCCCTGCATGCGCGAGAACTGATAGCACACGCTTATTATGGAGTGCGCTGGGAAGAACCTTGCCGCTTGCTTGCTCTTGGTGACCGCTGCGCGCGCTCAGACGAGTATGGCGACTGCCTTCTGCTAGAGTCACTAGATAAACTTATCCAGTGACTCTACCTTCTGCCGCGTGCCTTCTCTCTCTCTCTCTCTCTCCTCTCTCATTCTGCTTCCTTTCTTCCTTGCCAGGAGTGTCGCCCTAATGTGGCATCTAACATAAAAGCAGAGTTACCCCAACAGAATGATTCATTTGAAATGTAGAACACTAGAAACAGCACCCTAGGCCTGTAAGCTCAAAAGGATTAGAGCATGCTGGGCTCTGGGAAAAGAATGAGGATGCTCGAAACAAAATAAGTGGAACCGGCCAGATTTTGCTAGATTAACTGAGCAGATGCCGATGCCTGATTGCGTGTAGCCAGCGCATGTGTGCAGATAGTTTAGTTTGATTTTTGCAGATAATAGCGCGTGTACCAGAGTTCATTTCCTGGAGCGCCAGCAGTATTTGATGTGTGGTTCATACGTGGGAAGAACAACCGAGAGGGGGGGGGGGTTCATACTAACTGGCTCCTAAATGAGTTAAACAGACTGCAGGTGAGGAGGTGCAGGTGGCGCGAAGCCAGCAGTCCGTAAGGAAATGCTGGTGCGTGTGTTGTAGGGCGCTCGCAGCTACAGTGGCCATTGCCCGCATTTAGCCGTTGTGAGTTTGTTTGTCTGAAGCCTGCTTCTGGCAGGGGGCAACCTGTCCTTGTACATATAGACCTGGAAGGTTCTGATGACGTCGCAAGGCAACCTGACCTTGTGTCAGGTGAGCCACCTGCTTCATAAAGAAGGTGGCTCACATTTTATAAAGAAGAGACACCAGAGCAAACAGCGCAGCGTAGCAATGATGAAAAATTGTGAAGGAAACCCTGCTAGCGCACTTATTCGCATCTGTTCTAACTACTCAAATCGGCTGCCGTTTTTTTTTTTCATTTGCTGTTCACATTATTCCGAAGAGTGGCAGGCAGAAGCGTCGCGAGCAGCTCGTCCACGTATTGTTAGGATAAGATTAATACAGAGGCGGGAATTTTTCAAGCGCCACGATGGCAGAGTGGCACATGCTGCGCGCACCTGGAGCTTCCAAGAGAGAAACCCGTACGGACTGGCAAGCGGCTACTCCGAATGACTGCGATTCAGGGTCACTTCTTAAACCCGAAGCAGTGCGCTAAATCTGAATTTTTTTCGTGCATCTCCAGGCAGCGGCACGAGAGCTTCTCAGATTTGCAAATAACTTACACTTTCTTCATTACAATCAGCCGTTTGATATATTTAGATCCACAGTTTCTGTCTAAAAACGCGTGGAACCTAGCGAGCGCTAGTATTTCTGCTTGAATTCAGCGGTTCTCATTCTTCGAGGTACAATGAGCGATAAAGCAGCTCGCCTGGAGCGAAAGAGAAACTGCTGAGGGTCGTACGAAATGAAAGAATGCGAAAAGCCAACGCTCCGCCTATCCAATGCGAAAGCATGGCGGAAGTTCATGCAGAGGCTGCCGTTGGGTCTGCTCTGTACAAACAGAGCCCAGCACAGGCCTGCAAACTTCCCCTGTGTGGATACAAAAGGGACAAGAACCCATTGCTGTTGTTTCCCGCCAACTACCCCTCTTGTTTGCTTCCTTCACATAAGCCCATATCAACGTGAGCGCCACCCTGCGGCGTCCTTGGTCCCTTCACAGGGCTCTCTCGCGCAAACGCTCTCCAGGGAGAGTAATAGTCCGCCCTTGGGGTTAATCCCTCCACCAGGGAGCCTGTGTGACCCGCGGACACGAACTCTGGGCATTAGGAGAAAACGGGATCAATTCCACCTCCTTTCCCGAGCCCGTGGATCGGGGGTGAGGTCTTACGAGCAACCCACACTTGGTAAAAGTATCTCTATAACAAGAGCACTTGCAAACAGCGTAAACAGGCAAGCAAGCTCTGCTAGGGGAGAAATTTAACGCACGCAGTGTTTCAGTGGTGCACAATGCCCGAAAAAAAGATGAAAGGACATCGCTTAACTTAGTAGAAATATTGCTTGGCTGAGAAATTCTGAGGTCTATCAGCTACATCGCCAACGACAGCAACCAAAAGTTATCAGGTATAACAGCTACTAAGTAAATTATGCATATAAAAATATGCAGAAGAAGGAACAATTTTCTCTATATAAGCATCTATTACGGAGAAACGACGCCCATTGTCGTTTGTTTGAAGACATTGTCTTTGTTTTATACGCCGCGATATCTCTGTGGCTTCAGCGTTCCGCTGCTCACCCCAAGGTCGCGCCCTCGACACCAGCCGTGCCGGTAGTATTCGGTGGAGCAGAAATCCAAAAAACGCCTGTATGCTGTTCGGTTCACCGCATGTTAAAGAACCCGAGACGGTTTAAATTAATCCGGAGTCATACACTACGGTGTCTCTCAAAGCTTCCTGTTTTCTTTGGATTACAGGCGCGAAAACAGACAGACCACAAGGTAGATAAACGGGACGGAGCGCTTCGTCCCGTTTATCTACCTTGTGGTCTGTCTGTTTTCGCGCCTGTAATCCAAAGATGTACCAACTTGCCCAGCAAGACATTCTTTTAATCCTGTTTTCTGTTAACGGCACGAACCTGAATGGTATCTGCATACGTGTACATAAGTTTTTTTCTTTGAGAGCTATGGGTGCGTATGCGTGATTTTCAGGAAAGTTGAAAATATGTTTTTCATCTAATTACATCGTCAAATGCGCTAGTTTTTCTCTATTTTCTCGGCTGAAGAAATGGTTTGATCATGTGCTCTGTTCGTGATATTAACAACGTTGGAACTTTTCTTCTCACCACCATTTTTATTTTTTTATTCAGAAATTTTACCCAAATCTCGTTATAACTATTTGCTGATTCTTGAACATCTTAATAATGGTAGCGTTGTGTTGGTTTTTAGAACTGATGTTCTCGCCATTCAAATAGTAGAGCGGTACCTATTCCCAGTTGAAGCCCCTTCACTTGCTTCGAATGTCTTCTCCTGTGAAATAGTAACTCTGCGGCAAAGGGCTCTTCACAGCAGAAGAGAGCAAGGTGGCCGTTTAATGGTCTGACAAATGAAGGTATTTCATTTTGTAAGAGGCTAAATCCGCTGACATGTACTCCATAAATTAATTCTCCAAATTGTTTTTTTCTCGAGATGTTAGGCCAACGTTATGTATACATTAGTCCGATGTATACGAAAGCTGTAAGGCGCTTCTCTGTAGTCGAGGGTTTGACGGCATACCTTCTGGTCAGGAATCATCGTGATACAGATTGCTGGTCACTGGCCAAAGTCAAAAGATCAAAAGACGTTTCGGGAGCACTACGGCTCCCTTGTTCACTATGAAGCAATCGGCGCACGGATCCGTTCTTTTGAACCTGAGGGAGCATCAGAACGACGTCCGAAACCTGAAAGCAGCATCTAACGCCATCGCAGAGCATGTGCAAGAATCCAGCCATGAGATTAACTGGGATCAAGTAAAGATATTGACAACAGAAAAGAACACATGAGCACGGCAGAATCTTGAGTCCCTTATCATATAGACATCGTCTAACACATTCAACAGGAACGACGGAACTCTACATCCTATCTATGCTAAATCATTAAAAACGCTACTGGGTGCTACAAAAGAACGGATCCGTGCGCCGATTGCTTCATAGTGAACAAGGGAGCCGTAGTGCTCCCGAAACGTCTTTTCACCTTTTGACTTTGGCCAGTGACCAGCAATCTGCATCGCTCTTCTCTGTAGCCATACAGCTTTGCTCATCTGGATGCCAATCAATTATTGGCCGTAAATTCTTGTAATATTGATAGTACATGGCGACACCATAATTGCTAGAAAAAAAAGTTGTAGTGTATAACGTTCATAAACCGAGTAGACGCACGAAACCGTGTGTTCATTCTTCAATTAGAAGGGACACTTAGGACCCGCGGTTAAGCAATGCGCAACAGCACTGGCAGGTGGCTGGTTCTACCAAAGCCACCGGTAGGTATTGTGCGACACGTTTTGCTCTTCTTGAGAAACCTCTCGCGTCCAATGATTTAATTGCCGCCTGACACGATGGTCAGTTTGCACGCCGTCCGGTGGGCAGGTTGTGATGACGCCACAAGGTCACGTGACATTGGTCGCGCGACGCCCTCCTCACATTGGGTGCAGGTGACACAAGACAAGAGCAAAAGAAAAGAAAAGATGACTAGATTCTTGTCCGGAGTTGGTACGGCTGGAATAGTGCTTCCTTACTAATATACACGTGCGCGGTTAAGTGTGCCATAAAGTGCCATGCAAAAGTACCATATTCACATTGCTTGCATTATTGCTGTTGTAAGCCACAAAATTAGCCCACAGTTACCCTATCATGCATTAAGCCTAACTTTCAGTGGTAAAAAAAAAGAAAGAAAAGAGAGTTCCGACACGGTCTATTTTCTAATCTATGCCTTAATGGTTGATATAAGGATGCGCTAAAGACGAGATAAAGAATGAAATTTGGCAAGACAAATGTTCGCGGAAACAACATTGTATAGGCATGACACGCGCGGAATTGCACGGTACGAGCGCTTAAACGGGAGGCTAGGAGCGTGGGAACAAATGCATAGAAAAGTAGTATTGATGAGACAGGCGCACAGAGGAGGCTACACAGACGAGCGAGACCGCGGTAACACGACATTGATTTGGCCTCGCCCAGTGTTTATTCAGTGCGGTCTATTCCCATCCCGTCCCCGTCGGGCTCCGCACCCGGTGGGGAGCCCAAGGAAACCGCTCGGGCAGAAGGCACGTACGGTGACTGAGCTCGAAAAAAGGGACGATCAGCGGCTCCTTTGCATGCGTGGCGAGACGTAGCGCATTCATTTGTGCTCACGTTTGCGCCTCGAGGCTTTGCAGAACGTCAGTCTGTAAGCGATCATTGTTTGCACGAATTCCTCCCGGAATGAACAAACGGTCTTGAGCGAACGATACAAGAGCAGCCTTCAAAGCGAAGTAGAGGTAGTGTTACGTCTATGCACTTCCCAGAAGCATTAAGAAAGGACGGAAATGCATCCGATTACGTGTCAAGCATAAAAAGGGCCGAATTGCTGTTGCGTCAAACGCCACGAGGCACCGGATGGTACTGCAGTAAAGAAGCAAGTTGGGCTAGTTGGTGCAGGGTCGTGGCTGGAAGAAATGTTACTGCGCTAAATAGACAAACACCGCAGAAAGAAGAAGACATGCGTAGATTGCAAATTTTTGTACATTGACAATACGTGAATAAGCAACGGTAGAGTCTCCACTAAGATTTCTGTTCCTCTGCCTGCTATGATTTTAGTTTTGGAAGGCTCTGTGCAGATGCCTTCTGCGTGTCTCAATAGAGTTAGAGTTTGCCCATCATGCCTTGCTCTTTCCGTGGTCTCTCTCTCTTAACGCAGTAACGTTCCTCCAGTCATGACCGGAAGGCACACTGCTTTCAGGCATGTTGTTTCTAAGGTCGGGTACTCTTGATGATCGTATTTAGTCTGCGAGTACTCTCCGGTTCTTTAGTTTTCTTTTCTTTTTCATGTCACATGGAACCGACTGCATCCGAAGAATGGAAGCTTCACCACCAATCCTGCCAGTTTCATGGCAGTGTGCGGCGACTGCTCCTCGAAAGGCTCCTTTACAAGGCGGCTCCCTTGCGGAAAACTAGGAGTACCAGCATGTAATGCAAATAAGCGTCCTCCACGACTCAAAAGGAGAAGTATTCAGGACTCTGGTCTTGCTCGGTTTGAAGCTAGAATGCCTGGTATTTTAACGCGTGAATAAAGTAAACAATTCCGGACAAACTTCAACACAAGGATCCTTTTCATAGCTCGGCGAGCACCATTGAATGTAGAGAGAAGAAAAACAAGGAACCACAATGGTGTCGTGATGGGTAGCCAGCTCCTTCGGTCGGCTGTTTTCTTTCCTCGGAAATGCGCCCGCGCTCAAGAGACGTGTCTATACGAAAGGACGCGAGGCTTAGTGAAGGAAAAAAAAGAGGCACATGCTAAACTTTGTGCGAGTCAACATCGAGCTCAGCGGCAGGCATGTTTTCTCAGTGATGGCGCGCCACTGAAGGGCAGCTGAACTAACTGTGAAAAAAAAAGATGCACAGACAATACTCACAAGAATAAAAAGTCTTTTAGTTTCGTCAACGACGTTATTTTAGTTGCGACATGCGTCGCAACGTTCCAGGCTTCCTTTGTGTTCGAAAAGCCGGCGGGCTTTATTTAGATTCGCGAATAGTGAGCCTTAGCAAAGAGAAAATATTGAGTGTTGTATAGTTAGCGTTTTGATCTCGGCTTTGGCTGCTCAGAGTTGATAACACGGCTTGAATTTTGTAGCCATTACACATTCTTCGAATTTATTTTAGCGCTAAATCACCACTGCACAGGGTGAAACTCAACCAAGAATTTTGTGTCGTTCCTGACCTTGAGGGTGCAGAAATAAAATAAATATTGCCCAAGACTGTGTTTCGAACCCGCTGCGGCGCGAACATATCCCCGTCGCTGGCCACTGTACGAGAACATGATGCTATCACCGCAGCCGATCACGTCTCGTGATGATGGTGATGATGATGATGATGATGATGATGATGATGATCTAAGTAACACACTCTCCTGTAACCTGTAACACACTCTCGCGCCGTGCATTGCACATCCCTCTTCTGTTTCGTCGACTTCCATCTGCGGCGCGAACAGATCAGATCAGCTTAACCTCGATCACAGCTTAACCTGAGTCTAATATCGTCGCCAGACGTCCCGATGACCCAGCGAAGAAAGACCATGAGCCAACCAGGCTAAACACATGATTTCGCATGTCTACTCGATTTAACTACGTTAAAACCCTACCATTTTTTTAACGGCTTGCTGAAACTGCGCTTATGAACCGGACTTTTTATAAACTAGCTATGCGAAGACCACATTAAGGGCTTCAGCATTTTGTGCCTTTGCCGAGCATGGTCATCGTGACAAACTTGACAGGAGCACAAGCGCGACGTGCAAAACCGAAGGTCACAAACAAAGCTTGCACTCGAGGCAGAGAACTTACGGATGAAATGTGATGAAAACGACGATTTCCAACATAGAGCGTGAAAGGCTACCAGCTAGAACACGTTGCGCGAGAGGCTGCGGCCATAGCTGAGTGATCTAAGGCATCGGGCATCTGTGCACCACCGCTGGTTCCAATTCCCTCGGTTGCGTGTTAGGCTGAAGTGCGTTTCTGCTGGATGCCATTCGGATGGAAAGTTTCGTGATATTTCGAATATGTTCGGCTCTATGTTCGTCCTCAAGCACGGCTTCATATTCGCTCTCATGTTCGGCATCAAGTTCGGCGGCGGTTTCCGCACGATGGTAGTCTTATTTTTTCTAGAAATCAGAGCTGAAATCATTTCAGACTTCTCATTATCCCAGGGCGAATGCGAAATACAGGGAGCATATATTTCTTCGTGACATCGCGCCATGTATTGGTAGCGCAACCTCTCCGACTCGAAATATGCATTTCTTTCATGTTAAAGTACGAGTTTCTGTGCTAAGAAGAGAAGGTAAGTGAGAACCTCCTTGCGCAGAATGAAGGCCGAAATAGTGAAGGTGCAGCATATTATTGTCCTTTAATAAAGAAATAAATGATGCTCTGAAGTTTAAGCTTAGACTGCCTTTAATGACAGAGTGTCTGTGCTGGCTTCAGAAAAGTACTGAATGGTCACCTTCGCTGCTTCTCAGGCCTGAACGGCCTGTTTTACTGGGGACGTTCAGAACAGATAGACAGGAGAAAACAAAAACATAGAAAGTAGAATATATGAGAAAGGGGGAACACGAGAAAGGCAAAATGACTCTATACAAAATGTAGAATAATGTCAATAACAGCGCTAAAAGAAGTAAAACTAAGAGAACGGGGGTATGCATTAGAAAAGGAACAACCATGGACGGCATTTTGTAACGATTCTTGTGGAGATTAATTCCCTTGCTTCCTTGCCATTGGTCAACCTTAGCTTCAATACTGGAGCCTGAGTGTGACATTCCGTGTTTAGCTGTCACTCGTGACGATACGAGTTGCAGCTACATATTGTAAAAGGTACAAAATACAGCTAGAGCAATGCATTGTACTCTGCGAACAGTGCCGCCGCGAAAGGCAGCAAGCGTTTCACAAGGAGCCGAACGCTGACACTGTGGCAGTGGAGGGAATCTAAGCCTAACCAGGGATTAGAGGGGAGGGAGGCGGGCAGGGTCACTTTGAGGGGAATGACACGAAGCCGCAGAGAAAGAGAAATGCAGATACACAGATTGGAATAGAGAAGATAATGAAGCCGGAGAAGGGAGAGAGAGAGAGAGAGAGGAAAGAGAGGGACAGCGCGAGGGAAGGGAGGGATTGGTTCGAGAAACGAGCCAGGAGTGCCTACGCGCCGGCGCCGTCTCGTAATCAGAGACGCGCCAGCCACCATTAGGCCCGATGAGTCTACCAGCCCTTTCCCCCGCTCGCCCCGAACATCCCTCCTCCCGCTTGCAAGTTGCTCGCAGGGGGAATCGAACAGTGTCCGCTTCTAGATTGATCGACTGCTTTTCTCGAATCCGGGACCGTGAACCGCAACAACACAAATCAGTACAAGCAAGTTCGTCTTCTTTTTTTCGGGGGGGGAGGGGGGGGGGGCGGCACGTTTTATTGTCTTCCTTATTTAGGTCTTGCTTTATTCTATTGCAGATGTGGTTCATCTGAGCCTTGACAGTTAGGTTACGTATTTTATTGGTAAACTCGTTTGGAAGTGGATAAGTCGGCAGTAGCCGGTATGAGCAGCTTGATATGGCATTCTTAACACTTCCACCGACAAGCATGTTTAAACAAGTAAGCGAGAAACTGCGCTATCAAAACATTGTTGACAAACAAATGCATGCAATGCCATGCAGGTGCTCGAGCCTTGCGTGTCAACGTGTCCGATAAAATTTCTTTGGTGGAAACGGTGTGAGTCTGTCCAGACATTGTCCGTCGTCACAAAGCATGAGCTCAATTAATCATCATCATCATCTTCTTCATCATCAGCTAGCCTGACTATGCCCACTGCAGGGCAAAGGCCTCTCTCATGTCTCGCCAATTAACCCTGTCCTTTGCCAGCTGAGCCCACCCTATGCCCGCAAAATTCTTCATCTCATCCACCCACCTAACTTTCTGCCGCGCCCTGCTACAGTTTCCTTCTCTTGGAAGCCACTCTGTACTAAAAGGGTGGTAAAAGGACAGGAGGCCTCACAGGCTATCATATTTATAGAGGCAATACCTCTACGAAGAAGTAAGCATCGCAACGAGAGGCCTAAGTCAGTGTTACACAAGCTAAAAGCAACATTACATTACATAAAAACAATGCGGGTTGAAACTGTCCTCACAACAATGAATGAAATATGTACAAATCTGCCTGGAAACAGACCGCTAAGCAGTTTCTGAGGAGTAATGTTAGCTGGTACGGCCAAGAAACTGAAGCTTAAAACGGCTAGTTTTGTCGCCTCAAAAGTGTTGGAGATTCCTCTGACGTGCAGCGTTGTTTTCAAAAATTGCCTGGCCACAGGGTTTGTCTCAGGGCCCTGCTGTCCGACTCGTGAAGAGCCGCTGGTGAGGCTCAATGGACGAGAAAATATTCTCTTGAAATGTTAAGAACCTCTCCTTCTTTTCCTTTCACACCCTTGAAGAACAAGCAGCCAATTGGTTAAAGGCAAAAAGCACCAGTGTTCTAAGAATTTGAGATCATCTTGTAGGTTATACGCAGCTAGATGAATGTCAGAAGATGATGTCAAAATTGTTGCGTCATCAGCGTACAAGTGCTAGTAGAATCTGTGAGACGTAAAGGCTGGTCGTAGATATAGATTAAGAAAAGCAAGGGTCTCAGAATAAAGCCTTGGGGCACGCCGAGATTGAGGATGACTTGAAAAGATGTGCGGTTACTGCCCAAATAATCTAAAACCTACTGCGCAAAATACTCGAGAATTTCTAACACTGTGCCGGTTATACTACATGACTCTAAATTGAGAAATAACATACTGTTGTCAGTGGTATCAAAAGCTTTCTCCAAATCGATGAACACAGCTTCAGCATAATTATCGTTATCGATGAATGATCAGACAGTGTCAGAGCAGCATGAGAAAGCAGTGAGAGTTGCTTGCTCAAAGGGGGTTATTTTATTTTTGCAATGAATATGCCAGACGAATGACCT
This sequence comes from Amblyomma americanum, assembly GCA_030143305.2. Lineage (NCBI taxonomy): Eukaryota > Metazoa > Arthropoda > Arachnida > Ixodida > Ixodidae > Amblyomma > Amblyomma americanum. Next base: position 108,296 of record JARKHS020031077.1, read on the forward strand.
TTAGCTTGCCACCTGAACTTACATCACTTTGATAGCTTACAGCTAATGACCTCCACAGCTCATTAGAAGCTCTTTAATGAACGCTGTCTGGCAGGAGGATTTAGAACCTGTTTCATGGCACTCGAATTGTCTGGAGGCAACGCTTGGCATCTCCAAATCAGGTTTCGGGATGTCCCAAAAGACTCGTTAGGGATCCATCTGGACAACCTATTCAGGTTGCATCCCCGAGAACTCCACCATGCTTTAAGGGCAGCTCGAGTAAATGATGCGACGAGTGTCCACATCCGGGATTCAACGCGACAAACGACTTGAATGACTGATGTTTCGTCTTTCCATGGGACTACAGTAGGCGGGCTGAATTCTTAATTCTTTCTTTTTTCGTGTCTTCCCTTGAATAGCATCATTTAGAACTACTTACGAAGCGGTAGTTGGCGACAGAGGTTAATTAGCATGCACGCTATCTATATGATGACAAACGTCACCATGCTAGTAGTCAATCAAGGAGCGACAGTACTAACGTTGGCAATGGCGCAGATGCCAATATCGCACCAAGACTGACCATAATTCACTCTTCACTCTGACTGCACTACAGTGGGCTCTTAATTACAATCGACTCGTCTAGCGAATTCGCAAGTGCGCGCTTGACAGCTGCCGCCATTTATGCTCGCATATGTCAACAACTTCAACTGCGCATGCGCACTTGACCTTGGCAATTTGTTTTCAGTCAGTGGAGGATGAGAGAGGGCAGAGAAAGAGAGGTGCGAATGCTCGGGGTGGCCATTTAAAAGAAGCGGTTTCTCAGTTGCTGGTTGTCAATGTAACCCAGACCCAAACACTTACTCTAGTAATCCGCCTGTATTTAGTTATAAGAGCGCATTGTCCAAAAAAATGTTCATTGTTTTGACGTTAAACTTCGCTCTTTATTATCGCTTGCCTTCCGGGCGCATACAATTATAGTAGCAACAACAACCAGAAATGCAGTATTGGTGCGTAGGGATGGGTTCAGGCGCGAAAGGTGACCCACTATGATATCTTCCACTACCTAGGCGTTAGAGAGAATATCTCTACCTCTGAGGTCACTTCAGAACTTGCGCGTACGTTGCTTAGGTTTCGCCTAGAAATCTGGCCAGATCCATTATCCCGGTAGATCGATACGAGGGGTAATGGGTGTCACCAGAGCTCCCTGTTGTCTCATTGGCCAAACTCCCCATAGAACCCCTGTGTGAAAATCTAGATCTTTGACTGGGCCCGAATTCGCAACATAGTCCCCATAGAATCCGCGTATCACAGTCTAGATCTTTGATTAACCCCAAATTCGGAGCACTGCTGACTGCCATGCCATCCGTGTCGTTCGGCCGAACTGTTCAGCACAGCTCTAAAAACGAATACAGCTGAGAAGACGAAGATTACAGGACGCCACCAACAGCTCACTGCCCAGCTCACCACCAGTGCAACCAACTGTTACATGCTCAGAAATAACCACGGGGCATAGCCGGGTTTTCGGAGCGGTGTTTCTTTACCCGTACGAGAGGTTTCTGGCGGTTAGCGACAGTGACGTCAGAAAGAGTTATTGGGTGTAATGTTGCATTCATGAAGATGTTTTTGTGGGGGCTATAATGTATACAGTATTTCTGTTACCCTACAACCCGCTTAAGATCATAAATTCCCATTTTTTGTAACACGTGGCGTTTTGCAATCTGTCGTCGTATGCACCTCCCAAGTTCATAAAAAAAGAAGACATTAAGCAGCTACGGCTCATTTATTATTTATTTTTGCTCGCGTCTGCTCGTAAATCGCGCTGGACAGAAACAGCCACAAAGGCAATGTGAAAAAAAAAACACTTTCCGCGCGCACACACAAAATGTAGATAATGACATGACGGCGGGAAGTACCAGCAAAGATCGCAAAGCGAGCCCGTAAGACTCCGGAGAACGTTTTAATTGCAAGCTTTTACGGTCGGGTTGCCGGCCGTTTATGGCGCACTGCGCGCAGCCGGGAGTCATGAAACATGCGGGCTACGTCCTCTGCCCATCTTATTTTCCTTCTGTAGTTTTTTAATCAGCTTCTATTCATTTTTTTCTAACAATGCTTCCTCTTTGGTTCCTCTTTTTTTTATCTCCCTCTGGAATCTCATTACGAGATTTGCGCGTGTATGCGTTTTTTTTTTCGTATGCGAGAGGAAATTGAAAGAAGACGGGGAAGCTCTGATTTGATTTATGTGAAGTGGCGCCTCCATCAAGCACCACGTTCTCAGCCATGCTTCATGCAGGCTAGTTAAGCGGCCGGTCTCGGACCTCTTTCCGAGAGTTTTATTCGCATGTTTTTCATTGAGGGTAGCAACCCGTTTGGGGGTAGGGGGCGCTGTTGTTGAGTCGTTGTGTGAGCGAGGCGACTTTAAATACAGCATACCGCTCTAGGCTTCTCACCGTTGAGCGAAAACTCCTCGTCACTATATGAATGAAACGCCAAAAGAACGTAAAACGGCAGGACGGAGTCCATGCACCTGCCACTGATGTAAAAGCTTCCCGTGCGAAGCGCGGGATGACTAGGCTATTTTCCTGTTCCTTGCACGAATTTCGGCGTGCGCTGAAAGGGAGACAGGCCCTGTATCTAAATCTCCATCAAGGCGAGACCAGGAGCCACACGTAATCTAAGTTGGCACTTCAGAATAGTGGGGGTGGTTTCCTGTTGATGATAACGACGAGGATCATTCGTCTGATTAAATTCGACGTACATAATGGGCGTTCCGTAGATAGGAATCGCAAGGGACTTTCCTTAGACTTTATTCGCTAGAGGCATTCCCTAGGGTCATCTCTCTTGAGGGCATTTTAAGGGCATGCCCCATCTGTGGCAATTCGCGTATTTCAAACTTGAAACTGCTACAACTGTGGCTCAGCAATGTCAGTGCAGCTCTTGTCTACTTAGCGTTCAGGTTTGGAGAAGATCTTCAAGCTTTGAAAGAGAGCGTCATTGAAGACTAACCGTACATCAGAAGCAGTGATGTGGGCACCATGTAAGAACTCTAACGAGCCCCGCGAACCCGATAAGGTTTTTAAAATGTACTAGCGATAGAATTTCACGAATAAAGCCAGGGTGCATTTTGAGCATAAACTTCACAAGTCGAAAGCACACAGTACTGGTGAACAATTCGAAAATCGGCATTTGGCGCATTGTTGTCTACTCTGTGCCTTTCACCGCGTGCGAGAAGGCCTTCCTGCCGCGCTGTTTGCAGAAGCGCTTGTATGCCCTGCCATTTGAGAACGAGGCTAGTTGCATTTATCCTCCAAACCAGAAATCTCACCTAAAATTTAACATACGAATAAGTATTCGTTCTTGCATACGGAATAAAAAATAAAGAACGCAGCTCCTAATTAACCATTCAGTTCGCCATTAGTAAATGATCATTGACTAAAAATGATGTGTTGCTATGCAAAGTGAGGATTCGCATTAGCACTGCGCTTATTGAACAACGTTTAACATTCAGGCGATGTGAATTGAACCCTTTAATCAAGGCTTTGGCCAAAGCTCGAGCAGCGGCGTTGAAACATTTTCAAAGGCGCGTACATGTGCGCAGACCTTTTGACGAATGCATCTACAGCAGCATGGTGCTGAGCAGCCTGTCGAGCCATGGTTTTCGTTTTCTGTTTCCGCACACAGGCCTCTGTGAACTATAATTTAAAAAAACATACAAATACGAAACGAGAGCGCATCTGAGTGATTTGATGGCCGCGAGTTGGTGAGCGAGCATTAGGGCTTCCATTAGGGGACAACAGATCTCGTTTACCTCTCACCACTGCAGCCATAAGCAGAGTTCCTGATAAAAAGGCGAACGCTTTTATGCGGCCGTTTAAAAGATGGCCCGAGCCCGAGCTCGGGGATTAAGTTTTCGGCTTTCGGCTCGAGATGCCGGAAAAGTGATTACCGACGGTCCGGGGAAAATGCAGCTCCTCGCGAGGTTAATGGACGCTAGCGGGGCTTTTTTGCCGAAAAAATGAGGAGGAAAGCGACAAGTCGAGGGAGCTAAAAGGCGAATATCAATCGCGCCAGTTTTCACAGTTGTTAGATGACTCTAATTAAAGCGAGCTCACGTTTGCCAGTAATGCACCGCTCACTGAATCGACTCTGGACGCATGCTGTTTTGTCCTTTGTTTTTTGTTTTCCGTGGAGCACTCAAGGTTTATCAATATTGGTTCTACGTGGTGTCTTGGAACTAAGAATAAATACGCCTTTATGAAATGACGGTGTAGTTCGCATGAAGCTCTTCACAGAATCCCTTCCTTTTCTTATTCCGCAGGTATTTTGCTAAACAAAAAATCACCAGGACGCTTAAATATCGCGTTAAGAGTATATGCGATAGCGCCTTCTCGTCCTTTTATTTTTCTAATTTTATTCCTTTTCTTTTTTACTTTATTGAAATTGGCACCAATTACAATAACAATTACTGAACGCATTGCTGATTACCAATAACCAGTCACAATTACCGATTACTAATTACCACTTACCATTACTAGTACTACATGATGGCGGGTAATTTGGAGTGACCAGGAATTTTAATATGCTCTCTTTTACACTTCTAATACCGGAACGCATGGAAGACCGCCAGAATGCGAGCTTCCTCGCAAGAAGAACTGCTTATGCGGGACGCAAGGCTACACAGAAAGAGCACAGTTTGTTGTCTGTGTGGGTGAACATCTTCTTGTTGTAAAACACTCAAAAGCGCCTTTGTACCGTCCGTGCTAGAACAAACATAGTGTAAACGAAGGCACTGAGGTCGCTTTTAACAAAGTAATTCAAGTGCATATAACGTCTTTTTTTTTAGCTAGTTACGCACCTGATCCAGTAAAGCAACTCGAAAACACTGTGTTACAAAACCTAGTGCAACGGAAGGGATGCCCTGCATGGTTGTCGTTTCATTGTGCGAAGAATGCGGAAGTAAATGAGGAAAGTAAGGTGGGGACTGTAACAGTAAACTTACGCAACATCCCGACTGCTATTTCGATTTTCGGTCTGCACCAGGCGGCTTTCCAAGTTAACATGTTTTTGATGAAAAATAAAATAATACTTTCTAACCAGACTTTTTTTTCAAAGCAGAACAATTTTGCCTACAAACATCCAAATGCTAGCGCTCAATCGCATTCGCTCACGTCTCTTTACGACCAAACGTTGAGGTGCGGATGCTCTACAGCGCAACCAGATTCTGCACTTTCTACTGTTTACAAGCCTATGAAGCGAATACGCTCACACGTGACACCCCAAGCTATCGTGAGGGGATCGCGTTGAGGGCTTCTACTTGAAACGGAGGGAACTGCGCCACAAACGAAGCGAACCGCAAAGCTTTTGGAGCAGTTTCGTCCTGTGTTTCTGCCCAGTTGGCAGTGGAGCTTGCTGCAACTAGACAAGGCTGGACATGCCAGCATAGAAACATTTCCCTGCGCTCCTCATCTGAAAAGCGACTCAGGGCAGCATAATACTGCACTGCCAACTCTCGTCGTGTCCGTAACAGCCGTGTGCAAAAGGCACAATGAATACGCACCAAAGCCCACATTTTGGGGAGCTGGGGAAGCAGAAGAGAGAAATGAGCGAATGGGAGAAATGGGGAAAATGAGGGAGAAGCCGTGCCCGAAACAGCGCTGAGAACGACGAGAACCTCCCAGGCGTCACGAGCACGCGGCGGGGACGCGGAGGTAGGGGCCGTTGCCACGCTCGGGCATTGTCCACAGCCGCCGCCGCCGCCGCCAGGAAACAATGGGCGCCTGGGGACATCACGTGCGCCGGACGTGACAGTGCCCCGGGCTCCGGGGATCAGAGCCCCTCGCGAGTTTGGGGAAAGAGGGAGAGGTAGTGCGGAAACAGAAAGGGGGGGGGGGGAGGCGCAGGCCACGAACCAGGGTGTCAGCAGGATGCAGATGCCTATGGCGGTGGCAGGTTTCGCGAAGCAAAACGAAAGAAGGGTTTTCTGGGTGCCATTCTCTCGGGAGGGGAGAGAGAGGAAAGGAACAGCAGGGAGGTTAACCGGGGGAGGGTTTCCGTCGACTGCTCCTGCAGGGGGGGGGGGGGGGGGATAGAAGAGACAGAAAGGGGAAGAGTGAAGGGGAGGACGAAGCACGTAAATGACCAGCGCAATAAGCTTTGTGTAGGGAGGCGCGTTCCTTACTCAGCACGGCCAGCGATTCCTCGGCCGCCTCAGGTATGAAAGACGAGGTAGGTAGGAAACACGACAGTGAGAAAGTCTACTATGTACCTGTGTACGCATGCAATATATATATATATATATATATGTGTAGATATATATATATATATATATATATATATATATGTGTGTGTGTGTGTGTGTGTGTGTGTGTGTGTGTGTGTGTGTGTGTGTGTGTGTGTGTGTGTGTGTGTGTGTGTGTGTGTGTGTGTGTGTGTGTGTGTGTGTGTGTGTGTGTGTGTGTGTGTGTGCGTGCGTGCGTGCGTGCGTGGAACCGTGAGTAGAACAGATTTATTTTGTGGAAAACTTGCGAGTCTGTTGCCGGCTTCCCATTTAGCGAAAAGAATCTGTCTTCCAGCGAGACACGCATATGCGACGTTACCCGGTGCTCGCAGTCACGTGATCACCCCCTGTACGTGCTTCGCGCCACCTCTGTCGTCTTCAGCTGGGGCGAGCGCTCACAGGTGATCACAAGACGCCGGGTAGCTCTTCCCAGCGGTCAGGTGACCTGCCCGTGCACGCGGCCCGTGCCTCGCGCTCTCGTGCACCCTTCTTTGTCGTCGGGTGGACTCACGGCAGCCGTAGCAAGACGCAACCGGTTGCTTCGAAACATCTCTCGGACGCTCTGTTTCACAGTGTGTGGACACCTGCACCGCTCCGGGAAGGAAGATTTTGTCGAAGAAGTGAAAGGGGCTGTGAATTAGAATTAAAAAGCAACAACGATGCTTACGCTTACTCTGCTGAGTTCCGCTACTTGCGTTGCATTGCTTTAGCGTAGTCAATTTTTTGCTTATATGTCATGCGCATGCAACTACGAAACCAACATTGCAGGGTAGATCAGTCAACCAGCACACCTGCAGCCTGGCGTCATTTCGAATAAAGCTGAGTCTCGTCAAAGTTGAGAAAGGCCTTTTCGTAGCCATGACTGCATTTTTTACGTTTTGCTTTTCTCTTATTTAGATTAAATAGTTAGTGCCTTCTAATCAGTCGAATGCGAGGTAAAATACCACCAAGAACAACTTTAAGACAGACAGGTGGGCCAGTTGGTGTCTCATATTGGAATGCATGTTGTATACACGGTAGCAAACAAAGATCTACGAAGAACAAACAGGACAAGGCGCGGCCTTCTACTCATGTTTCCTTGATGGATAACACCATGTGTATGGAAATAAACGAAAACACTTGCGGACAATAAAAATGCAAATGACATCCCGATAGCCTGCTATGCTGGCGTTGTCACACATTGCCTCATGAAAATACTTGTACCCTTTCTTTTTCGTTAGTGAAAGGATGCTTCGATGTCTGGAGGTTTTGAAATCGAATTTTGCGTACGCCATGCGTATGCTTTTTCTTATTTTTGTTACTACAGGAGACACGTGGCATGACTTTTTTCTTCGAGTTGGGGGGGGGGGGGGGGGGAAGCGGGGCACTGATAACGTATCAGCAATGTGCTGGACTGCACTTAAAATGTACCTAACAGCTGAAGCTATGCCAGGCGTTCAATGGGCTTCACCGGAGTGTTCGCTCACTGTGACTATAAGCGTTTGCCTGCAGGCTTGTAAACGCACCGTTTCAACTTGGCCTCACTCCTAACTAACTCAATGCCGTGTTCGGAGTCTGCTGTTGAAGTAAGCAGGCTGATGTGCTAACTTTTCGGTACTAAACACCGCGTCATCGCATCCTCTTTTTTCTCCGCTTTGGAGTGGATCTTCTAAGATATCTCTGCCGTGTTTTCTTCTATTTCCTCACTATTACCTTTGAGCAGCCTGAGGTAGAACAATTTTAAACGCGCCTGGGGAGGATTTCAAAGCGAGGACGTCTTTTTTGAAAACTGGCAGCACTGATGAAAAACAAACACACAAACAGGCCAAAGAAAACCGACCAGTTGCCCGATCAACAAAACAAACAAATATAAAAAACGAGCAATAAATCGATACACTAATGAATAATGTATAGGTTATCTTCCGAGTCAAAAACGCGTGACTTCGTAGCAGCCAGCAGCAGTACAAAGAAAAAAAAAACATTGTCGAGGTCGTTGCAAAGAAAGAAAACGAGTAGTGTGCCGTCCTTCCTTCTACAGTGACGGCAACACCCTCCCACTCTCTCCATGTTTCCCTCGCAGCAGCGACATGTTGAGCCGGCGACATCTCATCGTGGTGTGCACTACGAACGCTAACAGGAAAACAAAACGCGAAATCAGCCGCGCCCGTTGGAAGTGCAAACAGCTCGTTACTCGCACCTTTCACCTCGGTACAACGTTGCTGCTGTTCCCGGCTCTGGGCGTGACCCTATATTGAGCCTTCGCTGGCTTTTTCCCATTACGAGCGGGCGAAGCGCTGTCAGGCCACTCCGCACATACCACTGTTGCCTCAGTCGCCCTCTGCTGGGCTGCTGTCACATCGCAGTGCTACGGCAAATGTGTCAGCGGGCAGCACACGGCGCCAGCTGCCACGTTCTGCGGACCACGTGGACAAATCCCGACATTCTTCGTCTGACAGCTGTCGTGTGAACGGCGACAGCTAGCTTGCGGGACTCGCATCGCACACGCGCTGGTTTCCTTTATTTCTTTAGCTGTATCTGTCTGCCTTTCTCTGAGGAGTATTATTTCTAATCCCTTTCTTTTTTTTTAGCCAACCATCACGTCAATGTAGCGTTTATAGCAAGCGCAGCACGCCCACGCGACGAGCACACACCCTCTCTTTCAGTTCTTGTCTGGTTTAAATGCCAGCGAAACGAGAGCACCACTGGCCACTCCCGTC